>CAHIKZ030001213.1:1095000-1352500 GCA_903632075.3 Acanthosepion pharaonis
AGATATTATTAATCTATATTTACTTAATTCTCATTCTGACTAGACAGTATTATTTCTCTAAAAAATAATTTAATAAATCCCCACCTATGTGCGACTATTTCTTTCTTTTCGTGTGTATTGCCATAATACGAATTGGTATAAATAAAAGGCTGAGAGAACTTAAAACGATTACTTGGTTACTTATTTTAATGCATCATTTTACGTACAATTATTGCCACGTCTCGCAGACAATAGTTAGTGCAGTATTTAAACAAATTAGCCGTAAATAATCAACAGTGCTTTTTTTTTATAGCCATCTGTCACTTATAGTCAACATTTTTTTTTTACACAAGTAGCGAAGTAATCGTTCTAAGTAATGTGTTTAATCGAAATAAGTGTTGCTTAATTTGTTGCGTTAAAAATAACAATAATAATTTTTTCTTTGCAATTTTTTAGTATTTTCACTATTATTTTATGGCACCGATGTTTGGAGCACTTAAAACAATTACTTGGTTACTTATTTTTGTGCATCTTTTTAACTTAAAATTATTGCCATATGACGCAAACAATAGTAATAGTTGCATTATTTAAGCAAATTAGCCGTATATAATCATCAGTGATTTTCTGGGTATCTATCACTTATATCATTGCCAACTAATGGTGTTTTTATATTTACACAAGTATCGAAGTAATCGTTCTAAGTAAGGTGATTCATCAAAATAAGGGCTGAGAAATTTGTTGTATAAATAAAAAAAAAATTTGCGTACTCGTATCGGGGTTTTTTTCTTTGGGCTTTGGACTTGTATGCTAGATGAATATTTTCGGCTAAGGTACATGTACTTGGCTCTTTCTTTTTTATATACCTTTTTTTCCCCTTTGGTATTGGTTTGATTATTTGCAAATCAAGACACCAAAGGTTTTCGAACTGAATATAGTATCTTATACTTATAAGATTACTACTACTACTACTAATATATATATATATATATATATATATATATATATATATATATATATATATATATATATATATATATATATATATAAGTTTACTACAACAACTATATATATATATATATATATATATATATATATATATATATATATATATATATATAAAAACAACCTCCCTTGAAAATGGCGAAAGAAGTGGCCAAAAGCGCTTGGGCCAATGGACGACATGGACAGTTGTGCCATCAGCATAAATCTAACAGAAGACCTAGGAGTTGATACAATATATTTTTTCCCATTGCATGTCAGCGGTAAAATCTTATTCCAAGGAGTCACTCTCCTGGAGGTTAGCAGCAGCCATGCTAATTGAAGGTGAAAAAGTTTTAAATAAGGGTAGTTTCGTTTTTGAGGCGTTGAAATTAACAAGCCATTTCTTTCTCCAGTGAACAACATTGTTGGTCAATATGGAAGACCAGCTACCAATCTGACTTTATCGAACCGATCAGACTTACTATTGAGACAGGACTGAATAGTCATCAGCATAAATACCAAGTTGAGAACGGTTTACAAACTTTTATCATAGTGTAGTATCTGCTCGATCCCTTGCAGTTTTGAATAGAGATAATTATTATTATTATTATTATTATTATTATTATTATTATTATCTCCTTTTACTTTCTGACTTGTATACAGGATCATTAACCGAGACGTGGCAGTAAATATATGCATTCTGTTTGCACAAATTATGATATTAAGTGATATTTAACTTTACTTTTCATATTTACTTAATATTGTTAATAATCTCCTGACTAGACGAACAATTCCACACAGTACATGTTTTTAATCTCTTGTAAACAGTGGTTTCCAGGGATATTCCTGTTTATCCCTTTTTTGAACATACCCAGTGCTCCAATTACTACCGGTAAAAATGCTAGATTGTTTTTCAATTTGAATTTCAACATCCTTATATTTATTTTTTCATATGCATTAACAGATATATTTTTTTCATCTGATTCTACTTCCATAATCTTATTGCTTTGTAGTCTTTAATTATGATGTCTGGCCTATTACCTTTAATATGTCTGTCAGTATGAATAATAAAGTCGCAAAGAATAGTGACCACGTGGGCTTCTATGTCGGTTGCAAGTAATATTCAGACTATCTTTTCAGCTTGTGGTTCTCTGTAATACTAACATATCTTCCAGTGAATATACTTCTCAATTGTATGTCAATTCCTTTGTATTCTTCTGGTGTCAAGATTGGTCAGCCAGATCCGAAGTGGTCAGTATTCTCAACATATTGTTCACATAATCTACATATTTGTCCAGCATCATTCTTTATTATGTATACCTCTTAATTCTTGGTAAACAGGTCTTTGGTCTTTTGCAGCCATTATAAATACCTCTATCTCTATGTGGGAAATAATTCTGCGGCCCCCTCTAGGATGTTGTTGTTTTTGTTGTTCTTCTTCTTCTTCTCAAATGACAACTATAGCAAGAATCTTCCCCGGCTCTTTTTCCAACTGAAGGGCTTGCAAAAATAATCTCAAATGACTCAAAGACTCCTTGAAGATTACTGGCTACGAGTTGCACTTAGAGAAGGCCAGAGAACCGATCGGCCGCTAAGTAGTGGTTCAAGCAGCAAATATAAATATACTCGCTTGAAAAATACAGATAATTATGAGTTACTATCCACGAGGGTGATGAAAGCTTCTCGGCCAGTTTCACTTCTCAAATTTAATTTTTTTTTAATAAGGGAAATTATTATTTTTTAGGGGCAAGGGCTTCTTCCTGGGGCCTCGAACTTTTCAGCATTCACGTAATTATCATAATTATTTAACTTTGGGAAGCTTGATGTTCCGTGTAATTATTATTATTATTATTATTATTTGATTTATGTTCTCTCCGACTCTTTCGGCCGGATGATAGTGATTATATTTCACCTCCTTACTCGCTGCTTAGATACACAACACATTCCTCAATAAATGAGTTGCTCCAAGCACCTGCGCACTTCTAATAATGTTAGTTACACCCAAGGCGTCCTGCGAGGCAGAAAGATTCCTGGAAATAGCCCTGAGTGCTCCAAACAGAAAAGGGACAACTTCAGCTTGGTATATTTCTCCCGATCTGCTCTGTCAGATATTGGTACCTCTGTATTTTCACCTGCTAATATTTCACGATGTTCCTATCCCAAGGTACCGCAACGCCTATCAGGATCCATTTATGATGGCTCTTGTGAACAGGTGTGACGTCAGAGCGATTTCTCTCTATCATTATTATTATTACAAATATTTCTTCACCCTAGTGTCATCTTTTTATTCTATTTGCTCATCCCATTTGGATGTAAAAATGACAGCAAATTTCCTCTGTAATTTTTCAGCTCTGAATAATGTTGTCATTTGAAAAGTTTCAGTTTTTATTTTTATCGTTATTATTCAACATTTTCCAAATAAATTATGAGCAAACATGGACCTTCTTTGAAAAAAAAAAAAAAAAAAAAAAAAACGGATCATCAAAAGGACAGTTTTTCCATTGACACCGCTATTATTTTAAATACCTTCACTCCCTCGGCAATATTTATTGTTTTAAAAATCGATGATTAGAATTGTAATGAAACTTAAACATATGATGAAAGTGAATTTATACATTTTTTGTTATTGAAATTTTACAAGAATGTTAAATACTATTTACAAGTATAATTTTATATTTACAACATTCTAAAAACTAACACAACTGAAATTAATGTAATGCAATATTTATCATTTCACAATTTCTAAAGAAATAGATATGAAAACAAGTTTTTATTCATAAATTTATAAACATTTATTAAATTATTAAAATACGTGAACCAACTATAAGGAAATCCTTATAATTTACCATTTTATAAATTTGAATCAATTGGCAATTAGACGATAATTTGCCAACCATTCCAAAAACAAGGCAAAAATTGTTGCACCTTGGCTGGGAAGATTTCACTCATTCGCCATATTGAAGAGTTATTCTTTCGCTTTAGTGAATATTTTGGATTTGACGGAATTCTTTTCATGAAGTTATGGATTAAGAAAAATAAAATGGCGCGGGCAGAGTAGAAATATATATATTTTTTTTTAAGTTAATGCTTCTTTTTTATTTTTAATAAACCGAATAGACTTTTAAAACCTATCTTGGAAATGTTACAAACAGGCGATGGAAAATGTAACAGAGCCATCCGAAGACTCATTGAAATAGCGAAAAAAAGATTTCCAAAAGCTAAACAATATATTAATAAATGGAAAATTTTCACTAGAAACAAAGAAAAGGGCAGTGAGCTTTTCAGCAACACCACCTCTCTCTCTAATATATATATATATATATATATATATATACACACAAATTGAGAGAGAAAGAGAGAGGAATATGTTGATTTTAGATAGAATGAAAGAAAGGGAAGAGAAAGAAGAATGAGAAGAAATGAATTGATAGATAGATAGATAGATAGATAGATAGATAGATAGAGGCTGAGATAGTGTTGAATAAGCATTGTTGAATATACGCTACTTTTTATTTATGTTTGTCGTACAAAGACATTTGCTTCGGGACAAGAGACCCTGATAAAATCTTTTTTTCTTTTACCTTTATTTCCTCCTGTGACATTTTAAAAGAATATTCGTTTCTTTTCTTTTTTTTCTCTACACGCGATTTCTCAATTGTAAAAATCATGTTTAAAAAGTCAAATTTCTTTCAGCAAGACCTAAATTCAATTTAATCGATGAAATAATCGCGAAATATATTTAGCCTAGTCTGGCGTAAGGCTAAATTAGTGCAAGCACGATTGAAGATTTAAACACACTGCAACAATATACGCCTAAATTTGCTCTCTCCTCAACCCCGTCAAGAGGAGAGTTTTTCTTCTTTATGTGCCGTTTCCCCTCAGAACATAAGTGATCGTGGCTCTCCACAACTTCCAGTCCCTTGTAGCTCTGAATAAATTCCGTCTTTCTGTTATTTCTCCTAATCTCTGTTCTGTCATCTATTTACTCAAACTCATTAAGTATGTTATACATTGTTTTCCTTTGTGCCTCTTGCCTTCAATCTGTCCCGAGGGTATTAGATTTTCCAAGCCCTCTTTCCTCAATTAGTTCCTCTCCAAATCTACATCCAGGGTCTTCTCGCTTCAGTGTTGTAACCGTACTCACTACGCATAACCTATTGCGGGTCGATGATACATTTTAACCCATAGTTGGGGGTTGATGGCCGTTGTCTCTGAAATGTTAATCTGCCCTTTAACAGCTCTTGTTTTAGTTTTTTTTAGGGGAGTGCTACTGGTGTTCCACTTGCCCTCCTCACCAAACGGTGGGTGAGCCGGTTTAGTCGCCGAACACTCGACCACTCGAGTTTTGAATTCAGAATTGTCCTCCTAGACCACTGGCCATCCAAAGCTATCGGGCCCAGTGTGTCCAGTTATTTACCTATAGATGGGGGAGAGAAGAGGTGAATTCATACCCAAGGGTATCTGCAAGTGAATATAACGACCTCGACTGGATTTCGATCTCCGTTCTCCATTACTCCAGCGTAACTCCATAGGAACTAATAACTAAATTATTGTAAGATAAAATATTTTGCTTGTGGAGCGAGATTTGTCGTTTGCTTTTTGTTGTTTTTTTTTGTTTTGTTTTTTTAATTTGCTCTGATTGTATTAATCAATATAACGCTTTTAATTCAGTAAAAGCAAGCAGCGAGAAACAGACTGCCTCATTTGATCAGGCTTTCGGGAGAACAGTCCAAAAAATGTATTGATAATATAAAAACAGAAGTCGCTCCGATTTAGGATATCTGTAGAATTCTATTTACTAATTCACAAGACCAATTTCTCAACACACTTTCAGGATTATAAAGGGTGTTTCATTAAAACGGATTATATATAAGGGTGTTTCATTAAGCCGGATCAAAGTCAGCAGTAAATAAATCAGTGTTATTGGTGAAAAATTATTTATTTCTCTATTGGATCATGTTATTTAAGTCATGGCAATTATGGGTGAAAAATATCGCCCAAATGTCCACCAAGGCTTTGGCAGTTCAACTCCACTCGATGGTCAAAATTGATGACGTCTCTGCATAGTTCTTCGATCTCACCAATATGCCTTATCTCATCCTTCAGCTGTTGAATTGTCGTTGGCTTGTTGGCATAGACCTTACTTTTGAGATGACCCCAAAGGAAGAAATCTAAAGGCGTCAAGTCGCACGATCGTGTTGGCCAGTTGACTTCGCTGTTTCGATAGATGATGCACATCTGTTTGAACGTCCATTTTCGTAATAGACTCCGATAACTTTAATACGTTGTTTGATTGTTAATCTTTCCATGGTTGAAATTGCCAAAGACTTAAGTTGTTAAATCTGAAAGAAAAAGAAATCATTAGACGCTTAAACTTTTAAAATCAGTGCAAGTTATTGGAACACACTTTACTTCATTTATATATATATATATATATATATATATATATATATATATATATATATATATATATATTTATTTAAAATTATGACATAAATATGTATGTATATATATATATATATATATATATCTGTGTGTGTGTGTGTGTGTATATATATATGTATATATATATATTAAATTATAACATATATATATATGTGTGTGTGTGTGTATATATATATATATATATATATATATAAATTATAACATATATATGTGTGTGTGTATATATATATATATATATATAAATTATAACAAATATTTTATATATGTATATATATAATTATTTATTTAAAAATTGTAACATAATAGGTATATATATATATATATATATATATATATATATATATATATATATATATATATATATATATATATATATCGGACAGTCAAAGTTTAAATGAAGCTTTTTCTGAGATTGAAAAAACAATTTTCCATTCCACAGGGTGAGGCAAAATTACTGCTGACATATACCTCCCAGAAATCCCTTCCACATAATGGTAAGACATTAGCAAGATCAAGGGTAATCAAACGGTGTCCGAGCGACTCCCTAGGGATCGGTAAGAAGTTCCAAAGAGTCGATGATAATCAAGGAGTCGAATGAGACTCTCTGCTAAATGCTAAAATCGGTCTTTGATATTTTCTTCTTGAGATGGTTTGAGATATTATTGTATGCTTTTTTTTCTTTATCTCCAAGGCATTTTTAAGTTGTATATTGACTGCCAGGTACCATACTTAATCACTACCCTAATAATATCTTTAAAAAAAAAAAAAAAAACCGTCAAAACCCTGTTCCTATATTGCTATATATTTTTGTATGAAGCACATGCCATTTCCATACAAACATCTTCAAGCATGCCCATCTTTGCGCCTTTTATATGGCACTAGTTTCAGAGCTTCTTTACATTTGAGACAATTCACTCCCGGTTTTATCCATCTTCTTTGCATACAATACCTTATTAACTGGATATTAGTAGCGGTCATGTATTTCTATTACCTCTCTATATAAAACAGAGGATGTCTGTCTGTGATACCTTTTCACTTCATCGTGATATGCTGCTTTTTGCGCGATCTAGTGGAGGTATCTTTTAAAGAAATGTCAAACCCATAAAAAATGATTCCCTTCTGATATTGTTATATGAAACATATGCTCTTTCCATACATCTTCAAGCAGACAACTTTTGCGCCTTTTATATGGCACTCATTTCAGAGCTTTGCATTTGAGAGAGTTCACTCGCAGTTTTAAACATCTTCTTTGCATACAATACGTTATTAATTGGATATTGGTAGCGGTTATGCATTTCTGTTCAACATTGGTTGTATTTAAGACTTGGTGTACTTGATATAACACTGGGGTTTGGACACCTCGAGGTGGTGTAATGGTTAGCAAGCTTCTCTCGTTAGAACAATTACAACTGAGTAGCGAGTTCGATCCTCACTGGATGTCCCATACTTTCGGCCTTGTGTCACATCTATGCTGCCCTTGGAAAATCACTAACACTGGGGCTATCTCTATATATAAAACAAAGGATGTCTGTCGGTGATACCTTTTCACTTGCGATCCATCCAACCGATTTTGACCAAACTTGGCACATACATAGTAAAACGTAAGAGATAGGTTCTTAGCGTAAAATAATCGATAAAGCCGATCCAAAATCGATAAATTCAACTTTTTTCCTCCGATTTAGTTCAAACTCGGTATGTAGGTTACTTACATCATGACGAGCTCAACGGTACCTCATTTTTATTTCTACGCCACTGCGTCTAGCGAAAAACCGCGGAAAACAAAAAATCAATTTCAACACAAATCGATTTCAATACAAATTATTCAATACAAATACGCCCTGAAAGGACATGTCACATAAAAAGAAAAAAAGAATTGCTTGCTCTTTTTTAATTGTTCCAAGTTGATTTTCAGACCACAACCCCCCCTTTTCAACCTCTAACTGTAAAATAAAGTTTACCATTATGAAAGTCATTTGGTCTTAATGGTATTATTACATCAAGTATGATACAATATTAGTTTATTTAATTTAATTAGTACAATTGGATATTTTACCTTTCTATTCAATAGCATCAGCAGAATTTAGGCTTGGTCTCCTTAATATATTATTTGCTCGATTCAGTGGGGTTATTTAATATGTGGTGGTGGGGGGGATTCTTAACCTGATCGAAATTTGGTGCCTTTTCATATATTTTAACTAACATTTTAATTGCCAAAATCAGTGCAAGTTTTAAGGTTCAAAGATATTTTAAGTGGGAGTCGCTGGAGAAGGAAGATAAGAAAAAGGGGGTCTCTGGTCAAAAAGTTTTGACAACACCTGTGCTTATTCAATTTATGAGTGAATAGTGAGTTTGTTCCTCACTGGGTGCCCAACAACTTTGGCCTTGTCCCACATCCAATCTATTTTGGGCGCTTCGACGTGATGTAATGGTTAATGAGCTTATCTTGCTAGATAACTTAGTGAGTAGTGAGTCAAATTACGAGTGAATAGTGAGTTCGATACTCACTGGGTGCCCCCATACACACGGCCTTGTGCCACATATAAGTTATGCTTAGAAAATCATTAAGTGCACTTCGACAATTTACTCCCGAATTCTGAAAGTGTGTTGAGAAATTGGTCTTATATATTATTTACTTTATTCACTGGGGTTATTTCATATATTTTCTTAAATATATTTTGGAGGGAAAATTCTGAACCTAATTTTTAACTTTTCATACATTTTAACTAACATTTTAAATGCTAACATCAATGCAAGTTTTAAGTTTCAGAAAAAATTTCTTGTGGAGCTCTCTCGGGAAGGAAGATAAACAAAAGGGGTCTCTGATAGAAAAAGTTTGAGGACACCCTGAGCAAGATGAAGACACCATTGTCAACTAATATCTTAAAATTATGTGTGAGGTATTTCTGGAAGGTATATATGGAAAATAATTCTGCGATCCCCCTCTAGGATATTAATTAATTGCCTTATAATTTCAAGCACAAGTTGCCTAATAATTTCAATGCTCCCAAAAAAGGCAACGTGTCTTAAAATTTATTAAAAATTTTCATATTCAAAAAAAATTTATATATGCATTTATTGAGATTAACGGAACTTTATATTACATTTGGATGTAGGACACTTCGACGTTGTTTGCTTATTTTTTTTTTTTTTTTTTAACAGTAAGATTCATCGACTACAAGGCTTACCAGGCGTGGCGGCCAAACTAATTAACAGGTACGTTAATGAGAGTGTTTATATGCATAGAATAGGAAGATAACGGTGAACCCTACATTTGAACAGGTTAAAGTATAGTGATCAGGGAAACACCCCCGCTGAGAGTCGGTTCCACAAAGTAAGAAGCACAGCTTATGAGGATATGTGGGGAAGATAACGATTAACCCTAGTTTTGAACAGGTTAAGATTGTAGTGATCGGGGAAGCATCCTCCTGGGAGTCGGTTCCACAAAGTAAGAGGTAAGAAGCAGAGTTTATGAGGATATGTGGGGAAGATAACGATTAACCCTAGACTTGAACAGGTTAAGATTGTAGTGATCGGGAAAGCATCCTCCACAATGCAGTGGCTCGCGGGAAGAAGCTGTTCGAGTGTAATTTACTTCTCACCGGTGGAATACGTAGGGAATATGTGCGGTTTGCTACAATGTATGTGGCCTGGCGGGTCCTAGCCTTGAAGATTAGCTCTGTCGGGACCAAGGAATGTAGTTCTTCCGAGCACTTTCCGTGAAATAGCGATAGAGCAGCGAGACACACTTGCCACATCCCGCCTGGTCGACAGAGAGGTTTGAGGGTGGAGAAAATCCATCGCCCACAAGGACGCGGAAACGTTTTTGAACGTGGTATAATTGTTACCCAACTTGTCTCGCTAGACCAATTAAGACTGATTAGTTAGTTCGATCCTCGCTAGGTGCTCTATACTTTCGGCCTTGTGCCACATCTATGCTTCGCTTAGTGAATCATTATCTTAATTTTGAATGTGAGAGTAACGTAGCGATTACTGGCGCAGAAATACCACTGAGAAATGTACATCTCTTCTTCCTGCCTCTAGCAATTGGTTAAATAGTAGGGCAGATTGAGTTCTATAGCCTTAGTTGGCAACCAGTCTAGGAGTTATTAAAATCATAATGCTATCATCGATAAAACATTTCATAAAAAATTTGAATGTCAAGAATTATTTTCTTCATTTCTTTTAAGATTTTTTAATGTAATTATCAAATCGTTATCAGTAAAATTATATAGATATTTAGTATGATAGGACTAGCAGAGGACCAATTATAGGGAAATGAAGATCATGTTGCGCCAATACTTCAAAGACAAAATAAGACAAATATAATATCTACAGAAAGTTTTTAGTAACTGTTTTTCTGAAGGGGTGCATATCCTATTATAACGAGTATCTTGACGGGCCCGTCCGTCCAGCTGAAGAGACCGGGGAGAGGAACACCCTCCCACTCGCCCAACCGCAAGCCGACAGACTTATCGCGGTTGATCTTGGCCACCGTCTCATACCTGCAAATCTCTTTACCGACCTCGCGAATTTCGTCAGCGCTCTTAAACACAGACACATCATCGGCATAGGCAGAATACCTGGCAGCGTTGGAGGCGCCAGGCACCGAGATTCCGCGAAGGACCGGATTCGCCTTTAACTTGCGTAGGAAGGGCTCCAAAGCAAGAACGTAAAGCATAGGCGATAGTGGACAACCTTGACGAATGGAGCGAGACAAGGTGAAAGGCTCCGACCTCACCCCGTTTACCTCGACCAGAGCGCCAGGAGACTTGTACAAAAGCCGGATCCAGGAGCGAAAATGCGGCCCAAAGCCAGCAGACGCGAGAACAGCCTCGAGAAAATGATGGTCCACCCTGTCAAATGCCTTGGACTGATCCAAATTGATCTGCGCGGCTTCTCCGTCGACTTTTTCTATGATCTGGCGTATCATGTGAAGGTTATCCTGCATAGTCCTGCCCTTCACAGCACACGTCTGTTCGGGGCCAATCAGGCTAGGCAGGACAAGCTGCAGACGGTTGGTCAAGACCCTCGCCAAAACCTTGAGGTCTGCATTTAGCATAGTCAAGGGGCGGAAATTATCTATCCCACCCCCTCCGCTTTTGTTCTTGCGTAACAACTTGATGACGCCCCTGGTGAAGCGTTGGGGTATATTCCCGTTCCTCAGCCAGTGGTTAAACATCAGTGTCAGCAGGGGTACAAAAACGGGCGACAGCCTCAAGTACAGTTCGTAAGGAAGTCCATCTATTCCGGGGTCTTGTCCCGGCCGGCCAACAAGCGCATCCCAGACTTCCTCTTCCGTGATGGCCCCTCACACATCCGCTTCGACCTCCTCGAGACGAGGAAAGTCAGCCAGATAAGTGTCGAACTGTGCTGAGCTCAGTCAGGTTCTCTGGAGAAGAGGTCCCGGAAATAAGACCGGAAGGCCTCGCAGATGCCTTCGTTTGTAGTCGCTTGTCGTCCGTCGGTGCTTTAACACTGGGGAAATATCGATCCGAAGCGCTGCGTACCTCCTCGTGCCACAGTTCTGCGGCCATGTTTGTCGCTTCGGCAGACATTTTCTTTAGCCTAGACCTGACTACCAGAGCTTGGTCCTTCTTGATAAGCGAGCAGGCCAACTCGGCTCTAGCTACAGAAACCTCCACGCTATCTCCCGATTGGATGGCACCCCCTAATCTAGCTTCGGCTGCCGTTTGCGCTGCTAATCTATCTCTGTTGAGTCGACGGCTATAATCAGCTGCAAACGACCTAATGACAGTCTTAAGATGGCCCCACCCCTTATTCCCCACCACACTCCCCGTCATTTCCCTCTGTATGGTTAGTAGTAACTGGTCCCGGAAGTCTTTCGACTCGAGTAGAGACGTGTTAAACTTCCAGTAACCATTCAATCTAGGCTTAGGTTTATCTAAGTTTACTCGTACCCGGACAAGCCGATGGTCCGAGAAAACTATCGAATGAAAACTTGGACACCCTAAGAGCCCTACGTCGACTCTCCTTACTAAAACCCGGTCGATATAGCTCGAACGAACTACTGTATTCGGGCCGCCCCTATTGGTCCAAGTCCATGCTGCCTCGTTAGGATGCTCATTTCTGAACTTATCGACTAAGTCGAATCTGTCGATAAATTCGCGAAAGGGTTTGACATCCGGGTTGTTATCACCCGATCTAGGCCCGCTACGATCTAATACGGGATCAAGGACAGCGTTCCAATCACCCGCTAAAACTACCTGGCGAGACGTCTTCAGAAAAGGCTCGACCCGCCGAAAAAAGGCAGCCCGCTCCGCCTCGTCGTTGGGCGCATAAACTCCGATGAAGCGGAGAGACTTCCCCTTTATGGTGACATCCAGGACGCAAAGCCTGCCCTCCGGGTCAGCGTACACAAGGTTACACGTCGCCGTCAAGGCCCTGCTGACTAGCCAAGAGATCCCTCTGGCGCGGTTATCGAAATACGCCGAGTAGAGGTGGAACCTCTTCGACAGCACATCTTCATAGTCGCTAGCAATAAGATGGGTTTCTTGCACACAACACACATTCACGCCAAGGGCGCTGAAGATCGCGTGAGAGTGTCGCCCTACGAGACTCCGACCTCGGCCATTCAAAGTTGCTAACCAAAGAGCCATGAAAGACACTTACCTTAGGGTTGAGCCTCGCCCCGAAACATAGTCTGGGTGGGGATGCCGACTGCTTCTCCCATCGATCCGGGCCCATCTCAGTTTTGATGGACATGTCTTGCGATATACCACCGACATCCCAGGGAAAGGTTAATTTCAAGGCCCTATAGAAGGATGGGTGGACCAAAACCGGGGACCTTCCAGTACAGAAATGTTTCAGTCTGGAAAGGTCCTCGTTGTCTGTAATGACGATGGGTGTGGAGTCCTGGGAAGCTTTTTTGCCTCCTCTATCATGCCCCCGCCTGTCGTGATCCCGTACCGTCTCGAACTACGGTGAGGACCATTTTGGCATGAGGAAAGTTCATTGGATCCTCCAGTTCATCCTCACCGCATTTCTTCATGGCCAGGAGGACCTTCAGATCACTTGTCCTCCTGCCAAAGTCTTTGGCTTTCTGTGCACTATCGGTGGTCACACGGCATACGTTCTTCCCGTGTTGTACCAGAGCTTTGCCTTCCGCCTCTTTCCGTCGACATCCTCCGGGGGGCTTCTCAGTCTCTTCCCCGGTGTAGCAAAAGTCTTTTTGGGGGAGTCTCCCCTTGTGCACCAGGGTTGTGGCCCTCTGGGGGGGGATGACGAGCGGGCTCTTGGAGGCAGTGGCAGAGTCTTTGCTTTGGTCGGGGAAGGTGGGGCAGAGGATGGGAGGTTAACAGTTTTTGGTGGTGGTGTTGGTGGTCTTGCTGATGTTTGTCTCGGTGATGGTGTGGATTGTCTCGGTGTTGGTCTCGGTGTTGATTTAATTGGTGTTGGTGTTGGTTGTGGTGTCAGATCTGGTTGGGCCAGCTGCCTTTCCAAGTCAGCCATCACCTCCTTGACCCGCGGGATCTTAGTGGACGGCGAATGATCCGTCCTGGGAGCTGGGGCCGAGGCGTCACCCCCCCCTGCCGTCGGATGCGGAGACATCGCCGCTCTGCTGCATGTTTGGACGCGCCGCCGCCCTCGCTTTCCTCTTCCCCTTGCCAACAACCTTCCAATCCCCTTCATCAGACGTGGTTAAGGGGGCGGCGGGAACAGAGGCCTTTGTATTGGGCAATAGAGACGTCCCAGGTTCGCATTTCTTGTGCTCCGGCTGTCTGTCCAGGGTGAGAAGCCCCGCGCAAGCAGAGGCGATATGGCCAGGTTTGCCACATTTCCAGCATGTTGGTCTCCTGCCCGTTACAATGACGGGCAGCATTCTTTTATCGACATCCAACATGCTGGGAATGCCGCCAAAGGCCTGCTCGCTCAGCATGATGTCGAAGCTCCATGAACCGAGCCTGACATCCGAGGAGACACTGAGGATTTCTCCAAACTGCTTAAAGTAGGCAGCCAGCGCCTCTCCTTTCACCTGGGCGGGAACCTCGTGGACAGACACCCTGGTCCGTCTCATGCCCCTGTACTCTGTACGAAGGATAAGATCCTTCGTTATGAGGTCTCTATCGAGCATGGCGCCGCAATCTTCTGACGAGGGCAGCAGCACGTCCCACATAAAAGCTTTCGTTCCCCCGAACAATCTGCTGGGGCGCAAACCCCAGAGACGACAAGGACTTAAACACAATGTCCTTCGTGGATCGGCAAATCCTCCGGGAAGTTCACGAAGATTGACATTGTCCTCTTGGCAAAACTCTCCACATCCTCCGGATCGAGGGTCAGCCCGCCCTTCTTCAGGAGATGGGTGTACCCATCTGCCCTCGCAAGAAATTCCTGGAGTTTAAAGCCTGGAACGGGCGGGGACTTCCATTTGGAGGGTAGTGCCTCGGCCACAGTCTCTTTCACTGCCTCTTTGGGTGGCAGCTGGCCCGTGCTAGATGACACCTTGGGAGGCGCCTGGGATTCGCAGGCTGCCTCCTTGGGAGGCGGCTGTTGGTCGGATGTTGCCTCTTTGGGAGGCAGCTGGTGGTCGCAAATTGCCTCTTTGGGAGGCAAGGGCTCAGATGCCTCAGCATCTGGAGCTGAAACTGCTGGCGAGGGTGGGGCAGGGTACTCCGAGCGTTGTTCCGCCATGGCGCCCACCCTCGAACACGGGGAAGACGTCATGGGTACTCCACGAAGGGGGGTGCCTCCAGGCCGTCTACTTCGACTGAACAGTCGGAGATATTCTAACGCAAGGTTAGAAACCTCCTGCCTCCAGGCCGTCTTCTTCGACTGTTCGGATGAACAGTCGGTGATGTCCCAACCCAAGGTTGGGAACCTCCTGCCTCCTGGCCGTCTGCTTCAACGATTCCGGGGGGAATCGTCGGAGATAATCCAACACGCAGATGGATACCTCCTCCCTAAACAGGGCCGCGTCAAGTAAAGGTCAAGAACGAGTCTGGAACAGATACTACACTTTGATCTTAATATTTATTTGTAAAAATTACAAAATGTGCCACAAGGGCGAATTTGGGGGCGGGGGGGGAAGAGTTTGGTCGTTTCTAGTCTTAATTCGTAACTAGCTAGCCTCTCTCATTGACCCATTTGTACTGACAATAAACCTTTCACCATAATACCACATTTGCACTAACCATTCGCACCACAATTACCAGAATACCTCAATTATTCCACTAGAATCCTAGCGTGAAAATTTTATTTATACAAAAGCTGGGCGGGGGATACAATGAGTGGATTCTGAAAAATAAATAATTGTTAGTATCGGGTCCCGCCCAAAGTTGAAGATGTGGCAGAAGTCCTGGTTAACTGGGCAGAAATATCAGATATTTTCACATCTGATCTTGCCAGAGAACAAGAAAGTCTTGTCACCTAGAAAGGAGGGAAGGGATGGGGTATAAAATACATGTGGGACAAAAAGGGGGAACCTAAACACTTGCATACTCTAGCTAGTTCTGACAGAGTCTGTCAAAAGCCTATCTTACGTTGACCGGGTCTGGGTTGACTGACGTTTCGGCGCGTGGCCCAATATTCTTTGACCTAAGTCGTGTCTAACAACCACTCAAGGTTAGCTCCTCTCACGCACCAATTGCGAAACTCTCACCCAACATTTGCTGAATTTCAGCGAGAGACGCACCCTTTCCGTCCTGATCTTGACTCTAAGCTGATGCTTAAAGAAGGCGACCAATTCGGAAGAGGAGAACTTCTCGCCTCCGTGAAAGACCTTCTGTCGTGTCGTCCACACAACCATTCGCATGATGCCAAGCAAACACAAGATTACATACTGCTGGTCCTTTGTCACCGTCGGCAGCACGTTAGAACAGACCGTGCTGGCATCCAGGAAGAAGAGCCTTCCGCCCAAGATGCGGACCATGTAGCCTTCAATCAGCCTACACAGCGGGATTACGACACTACAGTGAAGGAAGGCGTGCGCAATGGACTCCTCCACTCGCCGCAGCGCACGCACGTTGGTGTTGCCACCAGTCCCGCTGCATAAAGCCTCTTGCCGACCCAGAGAGCCCCTCGCAACACCTGCCAGGTGAGTGATGCCTCGTCGTTGTTGAGGCATTTCAACCCGGGGCGCCCATGGCCATGCGGGCGAAACTCCTCGTTCGTAAGGCCGAGATCGTCCTGGAGTTTGTCTTTTGCATCTACCCTCACTAGAAAACGATATAATGCTTTCTGCGACAACGCCCCTGTGTCAGAGAGGCGATCCTTCACCTTTAAGAGTTTGCACAGCGCTTCTCGACATTCCTCATAGAAAGGGCAATCGTCTTCGTCTTCTCGTTCAGCCTCCGCCTCTCCCGTATGCACACTTTCCAGAGATGGAAAGGCTCGTCGGGCGTCTTCCTTCAGAAAACGTCCTCTTCGTCATCCCCACTTTCGGTGCACATTCTTTGCAGGAAACCCAGACGCAGCGTGTGTTGACGGTTCTTAATGCTGGGCATGCCCAGACCGCCCTCTGCAGGATGGAGGGAGCAGACCTCGCGACGTATCAGATGCGCCTTTTCTCTCCAAAGGAAGTCGAAAAGGGCCTTAACGAACTTTTTCCGTTCGGTAGACGAGAGTGGAAGTACCGAGAGACGGTAAAGAAGAATCGGGTAGATGTGCGAGATGCACACTTCCGCCCTCCCCTTCAAGGAAAGTTTCCTTCGAGTCCACAGGCGGACTGCTTCCTCGACCCTCCACAGAACCTCCGCCCAGTTGGCGTCCAGCTGAAGTCCGGGTCCGAACCAGATACCGAGTATCTTGACGGGCCCGTCCGTCCAGCCGGTAAACGAAGGCATCAGCGGAATTATTTAAATTATTAAGAGAAATGTTCGTAAGACGGGGATTTGGCTAGTATATATGAATATATGAATATCATTAAAAATATTTAGTGTGGCTATACGAACCCACAATCGCTCCCATCGCTTCCAGTTTATTTTTCATGAACATTTTGTGTGAATGAATTGTTTTTTTATAAAAATTGTAACCCAATAATGGGGATAATTTGTAACCCTCTACCTTGAGTGACTTTTGGGTCTTGTACAGGGTGAAAAATATTGTAAACAAAAAAAACAAACTATTGAGTGAAACCAAAAAGAACCCCTAAGAAGAATCGAACTTACTTCCTTAAAATCGATTTTATCGTTTAGGACGCCCAACATCTGATCTCATCAAATAAAGCATATCGCTGAAATTAAAATTAATTTTTATTATCTGGCAGAAAGAAACTGTTTTATATTTTCTGGAGTTGAGACAACAAAGAAAAAAATCGACATTAGTTCTTTTTACTTGATGAAAGAATTTATACAATAACTGAGCAAACGCACTTGCACACACACGTACGCATAAATACACACACACACACATATATATATATATACACATGCTTCGTCAGCGAGGCGAAGAATATAACATCAATCAGCTAATTGACAAATTTTGTTTGTATTAATCACACTCACACAGATATATATATATATATATATATATATATATATATATATATATATATATATATATATATATATGGTCGTTTTATATTTACATACGCTCTATCCTGATATCTTTAGTTAAATAATACAGACAAGGAAAATTTAATTCATTATTTAGTTTTACGTGCGTTCTAAAAATGGAAAAACTAAATATAAATTGATTAAATTTTCCTTGTCTGTTATATTTAACGAATGATGTTTAAAAAAAAGATTGCTGCCTACATATACATATATATATATATATGTGTGTGTGTGTGTGTGTGTGTGTGTGTGTGTGTGTGTACTCAGGGTGCGATGGGTAAATTATCGCCATTTTCTATTTTTAATTTCGTGCATGCGCATTGTTTGTTTGTGATTTTGTCGACTGAACAGTATAGTAGGGTCAGTTGGGCACTTTCTGTGAAAAAAGAGTACCTGCATCAAATGCCTTCAGGAGGTAGTGCTGTCAATGTTATTTTCATTTTTGCGTCATTTAGACGACAATTTATCTATTGCCGCCTCTGTGTGTTTGTTTCTTTGTCTGTGTGTTTCGATTTACAAACATTTCGGGTTACGAACGGCCTTCAGGAACGAATTAAATTCGTGAACCGAGGTTCACTATATTTATCATTTAACAATTTATAAAGAAATAAATATAAAAACATTTTTTTATTTATTTATGAATTACTGAATTATTAAAATAAGTGAACCAACTTTTAATACATCAACAACTTTAAGTAGAAGCTTATGAAGCTTTATTTGACAAATTCAGCTTTAGTGATGAAAATGTTTATTTTATTTTAGTGGATAGTTACAAGCAAGAGGAGAGATGGGATATACTTATTTTATTACCACACCACCATAAGTAAATCCTGATTATTTATCCTTTTTACAAAGTTTGAATCAATTGGCAATTAGCTAATGTCTTGACAGCCGTTTCAATAAACAATATAATAAATAAATACTGCTTATTATTTTTATTTATTTATTTTTTTGTTAATTCTCAAGAACAAAGAAAATGTATAAATTCACTTTCATATGTTTGGGTTTTGCAGTGTAACCCGGATATAAGAGACCGGATATAAGAAACCCGGATATAAGAGAGAGATTTCTCTGGTCCAAAATTAGAGCCTGTGTTAATGTATATATAATAGACCAAAACCCTGATATAAGAGAAACCCAGATATAAGAAACCTCCTCCGGTCCCGACAACTCTCTTATATCCGGGTTACGTTGTATATATATATATATATATATATATATATATATATATATATATATATATATATATATACATATACAGTGTAACCCTGATATAAGAGAGATTTTTCTGGTCCCAAATTAGAGCATGTGTTAATGTATATATAATAGACCAAACCCGGATATAAGAGAAACCCGGATATAAGAGACTTCTTCTCCGGTCCCGACAACTCTCTTATATCCGGGTTACACTGTATAACAATTTCAATCATCGTTTTCAAAACGTTGCTGAAGAGTAAAAGTAATTAAACTATAATCGTTGTCAATGGAGAAACCGTCTGTTTGACACAGTTTTTTTTTTGTGGGTTTTTTTTTGTTTTGTTTTGTTTTTTGCAGTCACAAACGTCCATATTTGCCAAACTTTGACACGAAAACCGTGAGAACGCAACAGGATATCACTCGACTATCTTTCACATCAACGTATGGCGGAGAATATGATAGCCCAAACGTGTATTGCGTATGGCACTGATAGTAATCAGTGCCATGCGCAATACACGTTTGGGCTATCATGTTGCTTTCGATTCATGATTAACTAGCAGCAGGCTGCCGTTTCATTCTGCGGTAGACTGGCTGCCAAACAAGGCAATACGATCCAGTGTGTCCTGCTACTCAAGTGATAAGAGATGTATCCATAACTTTCACAAGAGTATTTGCACAAGTGAATGTAACTAACCCGGCTAGAATTCGAACTCAGTTCTCGGATTTCTCTTGCCAAACCATTATACGTTACGCCACACTGCTCAGCGTCAGAATGCTCTATTTTCCGAGAAAAATATTTAAAATAAAGATTAACACAACGACACTTCGAGTTGTATATTAAAACCATTGTATCTACCACCCTACGCAGGGTGTGAGCTACGACCTACAAGAAAAAAAACTGAATTACACTTCACCCACTTTAAAGGAGGTAAAGGAGTAATAAGAGCTCAAAGCTGAAATGAGGAGTTATCATCATTTACATTATTTACATATGGACTATTATCCTCATCTTTGTCGTTGTTATCGCAACGTTTCAGTCCTTGTACCCTTTGGCCTTCATCAGGTGTATGTCGATCTGATTAACTGACAGGAAATTTTGAACTGAACACTTTATTTAATCTACGGGGGTTAAACTGCACGCGTTCTCGCCCTCTCACTACTGCTCAGTTATTGCTTACCCCGTTTCCATTAAGTTCAAGTACACACTGCCCAGCACAGTGATTGAACTCACAATTACTAAGTCACCACATTCATGAATAAAAACTTTATTCCACTGGCCATTGAAAAACCTTGTCTTCCTCATTTGATACACTGTGACAAAATAGCGATTATACATATAGTTGCCTTATTCTATCAGTAATGATTACATTACGCCCTGTGGAGTAATGGATAGCGTCTCGGATTGAAGTAATCAGAGAGCCGAGTTCGAATTCCAGTCGCATCCATTACATTCACTTACGTGCTAATACCCTTGGTAAAGGTATGACGCGTCCTCTTCTTCTCCCCCCCCCCCGCCCCAGCTATGGGTAAATAGCATGATAGACGGGGTTCTATACCCTTGGATGGTAACTGGTCTACCACAGAAAGGAATGGCAACCTACTTCAGGAAAAAAAATATGCCTTGTCAGTCATGATCGCCAAAGGGTGTATCACGCATGGAATATAACTGAATGACTGTATTAATTCCTGACGGTTGACCATCTTTAGGCACCTCTAGGTGGTGTAATGGTTAGCAAGCTTGTCTCGCTAGAACAGTTACGACTAAGTAGTGAGTTCGATCCTCATTGGGTGTCCCCTACATTCGGCCTTGTGCCACATCTAAGTTGCTATAACAGCCATATTCTATCAGTAACTCTCGCGTTAATACCTGGACATTAACAAACCATTTTTTCTATATATAATGAAAGTAAATCTCTACTAAAAAAAAAAAATATATATATATATATATATTATTGTATCTTTGTAAGGTATGCACGATGTCCCCACCCCGCTAAAAAAAATATTAAGTAAACCTGCACCTATTTTAAACTTCAAACGGGTAAAGGTGTAATAAAACTCAAGATATCAAGTGGGTTTTTTCTATCTTTCGTCTTCATTTTTTTTCCTTTTTTAACTCAATTTTCTTTTCGTTTTTCTCTGTCTTTCTTACTTACCCTCTAATATTCTCTCTTCACACCATTCTTTTCCTATCCCCCCCACCACCACGCCTTTCTTGATTCCCACCAATTCTTTTGTCGTCTGTAAACAGACAGACAGGCAATTCATAGTGGCCATGTGTGTGTGTGTGTGTGTGTGTGTGTGTGTGTGTGTGTGTGTGTGTGTGTGTTTGTGTGTGAGTGTGACCCTTTTTACAAAGCGTACAGATATTACACTGATCCGGGGTAGAAAGAGATGGGAAACAAAACTTCGATCCTAGTGAAAGCGCCCAGATACTATACACGTTCCCAGACAGAAGTACGGATCCATATGTAGATATACAGGGGGGGGTGCAAAAGTAGGTATACACTAATGAAAGACACGGAACGTGCATACATAACGTATTGTATTGATTACCTACTTTTACGTATTGTAGCGATTCACTACTGTATACCTACTTTTGCAGCCCCTCTTTATAAACTAATATAAATAAAACCCGCCATTTTTTCGGCTTACCGCGCTGGTAAAAATGAACGCATATATCTGTACAAGCAGCCCCCAAATTCACAACGGAATTTTCAAATGTAAGCATCTGTTTCATTTATTTATTTAATTTAATTTTTGTTAGAGGTGACGTTCACAAACGAGGGAGACATTTTATTTTTTTATGAAATTACGATAAAAAGTAAAGACGAAAATGAAGAATGTTAAAAATTAAAATCTTTGCGAAATTTTGGGGACTTTTACAGTGCATGAAATTTAATTCTCATTTATATTTTTAGTTTTCATTTTGCGAATAAATCTAAAAACGAAACGAGGTTAATTTTCACCCACCTATATTTTTTGTGCAAAAAAAAATAAAATTATCATTTTAAAAATATCGGGAATTATAATTTTTTTAAAGTGTGCAATTTAATAATCCAAACGTGGTACTTTATGTATTTGCATATTATTTATTTTACTTCCGGCTTTTTTTAATCAAAACAAAAAATCACTGTAAGCAGCAAGGAAGATATTGTAGCGCCAACTGTTCAGTTAAAAAAATCTGCTTTGTAATTCGGTTGCTTTTTGTATAAAAACAATGTATGTGTGTGTGTGTGCATGTGTGTGTATATGTCTGTTTATTTACATATGTACAAAATGAAAAACACTCATACGCACGCACAGATAAAAATATTTCAGATCAGCATCAATAAATTGTTACATGTACATTTTGTACATACTGGCTAAATATATATATATATATATATATATAAATATATATATATATATATATATATATATATATATATATATATATATATATATATATATAACTGGCCTACTTCCAAAATCCGATCAGATGACCAATATTAGATTTGGGAGCTGGGGCTTCTTCGTACCAGAAACTTTTCAGCAACGTCTCTCTCTCTCTATAGATAGATAGATAGATAATGAATAAAATGTGATAGATAGATAGATAGATAGATAGATAGATAGATAGATAGATAGATAGATAGATAGATAGTGAATAAAATGTGATAGATAGATAGATAGATAGATAGATAGATAGATAGATAGATAGATAGATAGATAGATAGATAGATAGATAGATAGATAGATACGAACAGACTAAGATAGCTGTTGAATATGTATTGCAGATTAATACTTTAAATTCCTTTTTCTTTTTTTTTCCTTGCCGTAATTAATCAACGAGAAAAATATTCAGAGAAATATGCGACTTTCGGAGACGAGAACCTGGATTGTTTTGTCTCTTTTTATATTTTTCCTAATCGTCAACTTTGACATTTTTCAATTCTTTTTTAATTTTTTAACTACATAGGAATTCTTACTTAATTGAGCATCTCAACGTTATTATTCATTATTTTAAAAGCCTAATGACCTTCTCAAAATGTATTCCCCACCCAATGTATCAAAACATTCTGATTAACGTATTTAGTATTCTCCATTACATTTCAGTCTTCTTATCTTATCTTACCTTATCTGTCTTTCTGTCTGTTTATCTATCTATCTATCTATCTATCTATCTATCTATCTATCTATCTATCGATCGATCGATCGATCGATCGATCATTATCTCAGTCTGTTCCTATCTATCTATCTATCTATCTATCTATCTATCTATCTATCTTTGTTCATATCTATCTGTCTATCTATCTATCTATCTACCTTTCTATCTATCTATCTATCTTTGTTCATATCTATCTATCTATCTATCTATCTATCTATCTATCTATCTATCTATCTATCTATCTTTGTTCATATCTATCTATCTATCTATCTATCTATCTATCTATCTATCTATTTAAGTTTGTTCATATCTATCCATCTATTGATCGAAGTCTGTTCATATCTGCCTGTCTAAGTAATATCTATCTAAGTCTTTTCATATCTATCTGTCTGACTATATATCTATGAGTCTGTTCGTATGCTCCCAAATAACCGCTCACCCAACCCCCAAAAAACAATATGAACAGCAGACTTTTTTGTTGTTTTTATATCACAAAAGTAAATATTAGTTTGTAATATCTATCTATCTATCTATCTATCTATCTATCTATCTATCTATGACATTTTATTCATTATCTATCTATCTATCTATCTATCTCCTTTCCGTCTTATTCTTTTTATTCCGTAAATCACCAGGAAGAGACAACATTTCCTTCATTCCCGTATTTTATCATCCGTATACACAGTAGCAGTCCGCCGTTCTGTTGGAGGAGGAACCCAAACGCTCGAGATGTAGTGTAGCAAATCAACTGACCAAATACGCCATAATAAAAATACAATATTAGAATTTATTTTATTTTATTATTAGAATTATTTTTCCATTTTTCTTCGCACTTCTTATTTCGTACACTAAACAAATATGTCTTTTTTTTTTTTCTCGGATTTGAATTAAATATGTTTTCTATTTGGAAAATTATTTTAATTTGGCTTGTTATAAAAACTAAAGCTCTAAAAATCAGACGAAGTTTCTCTTCCACAAATACCGGACTAAGATATATCTTTTTCATCGAATCGATGTGTGAGTGAAGGGGCCTAGCAACTCGTTTTCGAAAGCTGATAAAAATACCCAGTATGAAGCTGTTGATTTTTTTAAAAATAGAAAAACCTACAAACTTTTTCACACACCTAATATTTAAAAAAAAAAAAAGCGTGAGAGTGTTTTTATAATGAATAGAAGGAAATCATTGTTATATTTATTGGGGAGGGGGATTTTTACTTTTCATCTTGTTGCTTTTTATCAAACCGCTCTCAGCCGTTACACTCTTCGGCCGCCAAAATTAAGACAAGCGTGTGCGTTATGTAGTACAGAAAAACAAGACAGATAGAAAATAATTAGAAAATCAAAATGAATAACGTCAATTGAAATTATGTCGAAAACATACGGTGCAGCATCCGGAGTCAGCTAGTATATATATTCGGATACGAAATACCATTCATACAAATATATATATATATATATAGAGAGAGAGAGAGAGAGAGAGAGAGAGAGAGAGAGAGAGAATGTTACTTATATAAAAATCTCTTTTCAGATAAAATATCATCGTGTTATAAAATAATAAAGATGTTCAGTGATTTCCAAACGGTACGGTGCGCCTCCTAGGTACGGCGGAAGATGATAGCCGGTGAGGCGGAATGATTGAAAAATAATGATTTAGAAACAGTTTTAAAAAATTCATATGCCAAAAATAAATATGATTTCAAAATTTAAAATATTATTATGGATTGGTTGTAATTGCATGCTTGAGTCCCAATATAAATAGTTATAAAAAAAATTACTGAGCGATTTTATCATTGTGGTATTTTTGCATTATATCAAGTATTAAGAATATAGTAACTAGGGTTCGCAAATTGGAGAAGAGAGTTATCAATGATAATGTTCTGACTTCGAATCCTCGGTTATCTCCCTTTAACGCACTCTCTGTTTTATTATTATTATTATTATTATTATTATTATTATTATTATTATTATTATTTTATTTTTAAATGTACTTTTTATCACATAAAATTTGGTGCGTCGCGAGCAAATTTTCATTCCGAAAATGCAGCCCAGAGAAAAAAAAATTTGGGAACCACTGTTTCATTTCAATATTGAAATTTTATTTCAATATTGAAATTTTATTTCAATACTGAAATTTTATTTCAATACTGAAATTTTATTTCAATACTGAAATTTTATTTTCAATATTGAAATTTTATTTCAATACTGAAATTTTATTTCAATATTGAAATTTTATTTCAATACTGAAATTTTATTTCAATACTGAAATTTTATTTCAATACTGAAATTTTATTTCAATATTGAAATTTTATTTCAATACTGAAATTTTATTTCAATATTGAAATTTTATTTCAATACTGAAATTTTGTTTCAATATTGAAATTTTATTTCAATATTGAAATTTTATTTCAATACTGAAGTTGCGTGAAAATTGAGCCGAATCGAAAGCTTCAGTTCGATTGTGCAAATATAAGCTTAAATTAGTCTGGACGTGGCCATAATTACAGTGAGGAACAAACCCAATGACCTTGAAAAATAGCTTATCGTTCTACAAGAGGCGCTTTTTTTAGTTAGATATTTCCGAAACTTAGTTTGGTATAAGGCCACAAAGTGTGAGAGCCGAAGTATGGCAAACAATCAACGGCCTGCGACACCACCTTGTTAAGCGTCACTTTCCAGGTGGAAATGGTTAGCAAAGCTCGTTTGACAGTTTGCTACCACCGAGTAGTGAGTTTGATCTTCATTGGGTACCCGGCACAAAATTTCACATTGAATAGCCCAATGAGGGTTGACAGTGAAAACCCGTCAACGAACCAGCCAATGATAATAAGGCTAGTCTGGTTGACAATTACTTCTAAGTTCGATCCTCACTGGGTGTAACGTACAAAAATTTAACATAACCCAACAAGTGTTGACACGTCACAAATTAAGCAGTCAACCAGTAATAATAATAATAATAATAAGACCCCTCGGTTTCGATTAGTAGTTAAGGGGGCAAATCTGGTTGACCATTACTACTGAGAAGTGAGTTTGATCCTCACTGGGTGCCCCGCACAAAAATTTGACATTAAATATCAAGGGTTGACATGTCAAAAATTAAGCAATCGACTAATAATAATAATAATAATAATAATAATAAGGCTCCTCGGTGTCGAGTAATGCTTAACGAGGCTAATCTGGTTTGACCATTTTGACTGAGGTGGTGTGTTTGATCCTCACTGGGTGCTCCATACACAAGCACCTTAAGTAGATATTTACTAAGCTTAACAGGTCAGTGTAGGGGGATCACTCAAGGAAAATCGAGCTCACAGTACAAACTATTAACAGTGATTTAGTCTGACACAAGGCTAGATTAGTGAGACACTCTGTGAACTGAGCTCATTATAAGAATGTTGAGAATGTCATCGTATGGGAAATAAGGAATTTTTAAAGAGTACAAGAACTCCATAGAAAAAAATCAGAAAAGGATGACTGAACTTCTTGGCACATATAAGGAAGAAAGGTTTGGAGAATTAAACACTCACTAGACATCGAAGCAGAGCAAAGCAAAGAGTTACCTATTTGGTAACTAATTATTTACTAAGCGTATCTTAGTTCTGACACCAGGACTTTTGTCCTTTTGTGGTGGGAGTTGTCCAAACCGCACTCTTAAGACGTGATAGACTCCAAAAATGTTGACGCGTCTTTGTGGGTGACAAATTATTTTCCGCGTTGAAACCCCTTCTTTCACGGGTTGTATGGGGTAAGCCCCTCACTGCTCTGTCGCTACTTCCATGGAAAGTACTCAGACCTTCACGGCTAGCTTGTAACAAACCACCCCCATCCACTCCGTATTCCATCGATGAGTAGTAAGCACCACTCAAACAGCTTCTTCCCGTGAACGACTGCACTGTGGAACTGACTCCCAGGAGGATGCTTCTCGATTGGCACAACCTTAACCTTTTCAAGTCCAGGGTTAACCATCATCTTCTTCTCCTATCCGCATCCGTCCTGGGTATGACGATAAACTACATCTGCGTCCTGGGTAAGCAGCAAGGCCTCTGATCAGGAGGTTTTGAGGAGCGTGGAACCATCTCTTAATTGTTGATGTTCCTAGATCCACCCTGACCCGGGGTGGTAGCACCAGAATTTAGGGCCCAACTATGAGCAAATAGTTAACCCCCAAACTGGATTTAAAACCCTTCAGTACATACAAGGAAAAACTATTACCAAGCAATACATTTTGGTAAATAATTATTACAAGCAATACATTTATTATTGTTTCAAGCAATACACTTTTAAAGAAAAAAATATTACCAGCAATACATTTAAAAAAAAATATTACCAGCAATACATTTAAAAAAAAAATATTACTAGCAATTCATTTTAAAAAAAATATTACCAGCAATACATTTTTAAAAAAAATATTACCAGCAATACATTTAAAAAAATATTACCAGCAATACATTTTTAAAAAAAATATTACCAGCAATACATTTAAAAAAAATATATTACCAGCAATACATTTAAAAAAAATATGTTACCAGCAATACATTTAAAAAAAAAATATGTTACCAGCAATACATTTAAAAAAAATATATATTACCAGCAATACATTTAAAAAAAAATATTACCAGCAATACATTTAAAAAAAATATATATTACCAGCAATACATTTAAAAAAAAATATTACCAGCAATACATTTAAAAAAAATATATATTACCAGCAATACATTTAAAAAAAATATTACCAGCAATACATTTTTAAAAAAAAATTTACCAACAATACATTTTAAAAAAATATTACCAGCAATACATTTACAAAAAAAAATATTACCAGCAATACATTTAAAAAAAAATATTACCAGCAATACATTTAAAAAAAAAAAATATTACCAGCAATTCATTTTTAAAAAAAATATTACCAACAATAAAAATCTTGTCGGTATTAAATAAACCATTGAGGTTGATATGCAATAAAACAAAACAAACATATCCGCATAAATTGCTTCTTATTCTCTAACCCTCTACCTCGAGTGGCCCCCGGGCCTTGTATAGGTTGATCCTCACTGTAAAAAAAGGCTACAAGTATGGGGCACACAGTGAGGATCGATTTCACTACTAATGAGCTACAAGTCCAATTGGCTGGCCATTACACCGCAACGAGGCATCCCATTTTTTTTATCTTAGTTTTGACACATGGTCTCAAGTATGGAGCACCCAGTGAGGATCGAACACACTGTAGAATTGAAATTAATCTGCAAGCCCAGCTTGCTTACTACTACACCACTGCTAGATTGCGCAAGTGGATGACAGAGGAGTCATAAAAAAGAAAGTGCTACTGGTAACTACAAAGGACGAGAAGCTGTGGAGAGTCATGATCGAAATAGAAATGTAAGTAGAGAAGAAACTGTTAAAATAACATATCGAGAGTGACAAATGAGATGGCTGTTTCCTTTCAAAGCGACACGTTGCAAAAACGTGACATGTAAAAGAGTCTATTGGCACTTGAATTGTCCATTTGAGCGTCGCTAACAAAACAAAAAACACTACAACGGTTAAATTACACAATTATTTTCCTCGGCGATTTTTTTTTTTTTCTGTTCACTTACACACAAATCAGTTTATTACAAATGAACTATACCCGTGGAAATTCCACGGACGCCGATAACTACAATTTTTTAAATTTTTTTTTTTTTTTCAATCATTTCACCCCAAGTAAGGTGATAATGACACTAAGACAAAAGAATTTACTGGGAGTCAACGTGAATCAGAAAACTTTAGTGGAGAGAAAGAACAGTTTTCAGGACGATAGAAGATGGCGATTGACGTTGTATTTAAATCTCTGAAGGTTGTTGGTGGCAGGGAAGCAAGAGATCGAGAGGGAGTTCCATCGGCGAGCAGTACGTGAGAAGAAACTATCAGAATAGAAGTTACGGTTACAGCTAGCTAATTCAACATTAAAACGATGAGACCTAACTGCCAATCTAGTTGTACGGTTAATTTCATGCGGTTGAGGTAGCGAAGGGGAACAACTCACCAGAACAATGGCCATGAAAATATTTATAGAAAAGACAGAGGGAAGCCACGTTAAGGAGGTGAGAAACGGACTGAAGTCGAGATGCCAGGTCAGGACCGATTACATGATAGGCTCTTCTTTGGATTTTTTTGAGAATATATAGCAGAAGCACCAGACCAGATATGGCAGGAATATTCAATGCATGTGACGAATGGTAGATGTATAAACGTGAAAGATGGATTCTGACATGGAAGACTGTCTGGCTCGACACAGTGAACCAACTGCCCTAGGAACAGATGTAGCAACTGGCTCAATAATCTCATGCCTATCCAACTTCTCTAAGGAGGCCTTATCTACAAAAACATCTTTCGGTGAGTAATTCCCATTTCACTGTTTGTTCCACGGATCGTTGATAGAGAATACAGGCATGTCCGAAAATTCCGAAGATAAAACCTTCATTTTTGTCAAACGGTAGATATTCAATAAGTATTTGTTGTACTGATTATATTGGTATCTTTTCGTTTGTCCTTTTATTTCATTAACCAACCTATCTTTATCTACACATTATAAGAAGCACACGTGGAGCAACTTTTGTATATATATATATATATATATATAGGTTGCGATGGTAAAATGTCACCAATTTATATTTTTAATTTCACGCATGCGCATTGTTTTTTATTTTACCCACTGAACAGTATAGTAGGGTCAGTTGGGAACCGTCTATAAGAAAAAGAGTACTATGACAGAATTTACTCTGCCAGAAATTTGGAAACGGTATGCTGTACTTCTTGGCATTCGCGCCGAATACGAACATTTTCGTGTATTTGGGTGTAAATTTGATGACACTACAAAGGAGTTGGATAATGATGATTGCGAAGGTGTTTGGAGTGAGCACTAGTGATGGCGATGTTATGCCTCTATTCATCTTACCACCGGGCCGCAGACTCAATACGGAGAACTATATCAAGTGGCTTGAGAAGGTAGTGCAGCCCTGGGTCAAAAGGGTGTCTTCTGGTAGACCCTACGTCTGGCAACAGGACTATGAAATATGCCACACAGGAGAACAGACAATTTCTGCGACCACATCATCCTTTATATATGGCCACATAACTCCACCGACTGCAACCCCCTTGATTATTATGTGTGGGGCGCAGTTGAGTGAGAGATCAGAAAAACTTTTTATTAGTGGAACACACCAAAGATAAACTGAAGGCAATGATTATGGCAGCATTCACCAACTTAAACAAGGTGACAGTCCAGAAGAGTTGTTGGAGATTCCGAAGTCGTCCGGGGGCCGTTGTTGAAGCCAGTGGCGATTTTATTGAATAAATTTACTCTTTAGTATTTCAAGATATTTTTGTGTAATTTTGATAAATATACCTGTTAAAATGAGATGTCAGTGTTATTTTCATTTTCGCGTTATTTAGACGATAATTTATCCATTGCACCATATATATATATATATATATATATATATATATATATAATGGACATTGAAGTCAACATCCAGAGGCGACAGTTTGTTTCATGCTAAACGCATTTGTCAGGACATGTGCGTAAATATAAAGGACAGTGCTGTATACTGAGTAGTGTATTTTATTATTCTAACGGTTATTTTTGCAGTTATTTTTGTGGGCGATTAACGGTTGAATACGATATATATATATATATATATATATATATATATATATATATATATATACTGACTCTTCCGTCGACTTCGACGTACGAGGGCCAAGTAGATCAGTTCCTAGGAAACCGACTGCCTGACACCAGCACATGGGATCTGATTACAGTAGTGAAGGTTTTGTGCAGAACCATCCACACTTTTTGAAGGGCCGAACGACTCTCCATAATATATATATATATATATATATATATATATATATATATATATATATATATTTCAAGGAAAAGAATCAAAACCCTAAAAGCTATTGTCATACAAAATAAAGAGTTCATATTAAATAAAATATCATACACGATATGTGAAGTGCTTATATATATATAGATATAGATATATGAAATGAAAACTACAGACAAAAGTTCATTTTCTCCAACAAAAGACATTCATTTCTGTAGTTCCTTGCTAACAGCAAGCAGAAATATTTCGCCTCCCGATGATGGCCATTTCGGTCGAAACTAGTCGAGGAATTTAAATGGAATAATAATAATAATAAAAAAACGAAAGAATATTAATCTACAACCCAGTGTGTCTAATGATTTTAATTTTTTAATTTTTAATTTTCTTATGGTTCAAAATATAGATATAGATATAGATATATCATACCCACGAGAAGTGCACATATATATATATATATATATATATATATATATATATAAATACATATGCACTTCTCATATCGTGTATGATATGTAGATATGTGTGTGTGTGTGTGTGTGTGTGTGTGTGTGTGTGTGTGTGTGTGTGTGTGTGTGTGTGTGTGCACTTCTGTGGCTTGTGTATGATATTTTATTTAATTTGGACTCTTTATTTTGTATAATAATAGCTTCTAGGGGTTTGGTTCTTTCCTACCACTGTATGCTGTAGAGTTTTGGTTTTATCCACTAATGTTGCTAATTGTATTTTGGTCACCCGTAATGTGCTGGTCAATATGTGCGCGGATTGCACAAAGTTCCGACAGATGACAGGTCAACCTGCGGAAGAGTGTGGTGCATGAGTGTCTGATGAATTTAATGCTATTTTTTATTGTTAATGTTGGAGATGCAATTCGTTTTTTTTTTTGTTTTTTTATTCATGACCCCTTACTCCCATTTCTCATCAACTCACATTTCTAAATTCCTTTTCGCTTTAATAATATGCAGCTTTCTCGTTCAGAAAGCGTAACTGACTCCAACTCAGAGGCGCCATAAATCAGACGAATATTGTATTTTGATCCAATGTTGAGAAGCTTAATGGTTGTATCTACAAGAAAATGCACATTTCTCGTTGGGGCTTTTATTGATTCTGCATCTCCTGGCGTTATTGGCGTACCCGAAACGTAAACACAGTCATTTTGGAATGTTTTTTTTTTTTTGTCTTATTACTCTCATGTTTATTTTTAGTGGGTACACGGTTTCAGTCACTTTCCTGTCGCTGTAATGTAGCTTCCCTGTGCCTTTTCTACAAATATGTTCATGGTAATTGTTATGATGAACTTTCTTGCTTTGTACCTAGACTTTAGAAATTTCAGCGCAGTACTAGATTGGCGGTAAGGTCTCATCATTTTACAGTTGAATTGGCTAAATGTAAAAATTCTTTGCTGACAGTTTATTATATCACATTTCTAGCCTGGGAAACTCTCTTCAGTCATCTTGTTTCCAGCCAACTTTGATCTTCAAAAATATAACTGTCGACTTGAGTCCGTTTCTTTTCTTCTTCTTTCTCTACTTAATAAAGTTTTCTTTTTCTTCTTTCGCACTTTATTGCCTTGCATGGAGTGAAATGATTTTAAAAATATCCTGGTTTGGGTTTGTTTTTGTTTTGTTTTTTGTTTGTCTGGTTTTTTGGGGGGGTATTGGGGGTATGGGGGGGTGAAATTAATACCAACCTACCTAGATCGAGAAGTCGTACAAAAGAAAAAGAATCCTCCGACAGAAATCTAACCGCTTTTTTTCCATCTGGTAAAACATTACTTATAATCTAAGAGAACCTTTACCAATTCCGCTATGGTAGACAATCGTGACAAAAATTATCTTAATTACCTATTTTTAAAAAAGAAACACACATCTCTCGTTAGGACTTTTTCGAATCTCTATCGTCTAACCTAATTTGTGTACCCAAAACGTTAGCACAGTAATTTTGAATCGATTTTTTTTTAATCTGCCATTATTTCTTATTACTATAAAATTAATTTTTAGTGTGTACATGATATCCCTGACTCTTTATTTCCTTAAACAGTGAAAAAATAACTTTTATAGTAATAATTATTTGAAGTAGTGTAGAATGTCAACATCTTGATAATAAATGACATAATCAAGATGTTGACATTACACACGACTTCAAACAGAAGATTAGGAAGGAAACATCCCATAATTGTTGTAAGGTTTTTGTTGTGTATGATACACCTAATTTACATAAGCGGACTACCGACCATATAAATATGGGTTGGTACCGGAAGACGGGGAAGATAGTAGAGATTAAGAAATTGAATCCAGAGACTCTGCCCGACTGCGATTTAGTCAACCCATTATGCAGGAACAGTCTTCCCAAGAATATACCAAACTAACTGTAAATATTGTGTACCTATTCTTTGTTTCAATACATTTTGTTAACGTACATTTTGTGTTGTATTATTCCATGCTTATTTAAGCTTCAACAGTTTTGCTTCTTTTTTTTTTAATTTTCCAGTTTAAATAAAGCAAAACCTTACAACAATCATAGTAACATCTGCAACCTTTGTCACCAAGAAAAATTAACTATAATAACATTTCCACGCCCCCCACCCAAACAAAAAAATTATTATATCCCGTTGTATACATACTAAAAAGATCCATGTGTGTTCATTTGCAGTGGGATAAAATGAACGTATGTATATTACATTTAATGTCTCACTGACACATTCCCAATACGCTTGATTCCCCACCTCCTATCTATATATATACTGACTCTCGGCGTCCCGATGGGAACCAACAGACCAGACACCAGCACATATGATTTGATTATAGTGTTGAAGGTTTTGGGAACCAGCCACAGAAAGGCCGAATACAGAACATGGTGCACAACGTGCCACAGGTCCCCAAACGACAAAGAGGAGGTTTTGTCATTCTTCTAGACCAGTTGCCATCAAAAATGAAAAAGGTTTCGACTGGAATATTTATTTTACCCTCGAATGGAGCTCAATTCAAGGAGGATTGCCACCTTTCCCAGGGTGATAGCTATATAGAATATATATATTATACTATATATTTGAACTATATATATATATATATATATATATATATATATATATATATATATATATATATATATATATATATATATATATATATATATATATATATATATATATATATATATATATATATATATATATATATATATATATATATATATATATATATATATATATATATATATATATATATATATATATATATATATATATATATATATATATATATATATATATATATATATATATATATATATATATATATATATAGCGGTATGCAATGGATAGTTACTTGAATTGAGGTGGAGAGTTGAGTTCAAATTCCATAGTCGAATCTATTACATTCTATATATATATATATATATATATATATATATCTTCTTCTCCCTCCATCTGTGGGTAAAATAAATATTAGCACAAACTGGGTTCTCTTTGATGGCAACTGGTCTAGAAGAATGACAAACCTGTGGAGGGTCGTTTGGGGGGACGTTGTGCACCATGTCTCTTTTTATATATATATATATATATATATATATATATATATGTGTGTGTGTGCGCGAGAAGCTTTTAAAATGTAATTTTGACGCGTTTTTTGGGGGTTTGGAGTTTGGGGGTCAGAACAAAAAATATATAAGATTAAAGTTTTAAAATTACATTTTAAAAGCTTCACACACACAGGTGTGTGTGTGTGTGTGTGTGTGTGTGTGTGTGTGTGTGTGTGTGTGTGTGTGTGTGTGTGTGAAGCTTGAAAATGTAATTTTTAAACTAAACTTTAATCTTTTAAGCTTTTAAAATGTAATTTTTCACGCCTTTTTAGGGGGTTCGGGTGGTCAGAATAAAAAATGAATAACATTAAGGTTTATGACCTTGAAATTAAACTGGTGAATATTCTGGTCATCATTTCTGTGTCATTTAGCAAATTAATCCAAATACAAGCAATATAATCGTTACAACAAAGGCAAATTATTTTCAAACAGTTGTGAGTTCAATTCCTGGTTTCTCGGCGTAGAGAACAAAACTTGACTAAAACTGAAATGCCCTAAAACCTCTATTCCCGGTTCGAAATTTCAACAAATATCACCTGAAGAAGACCGGGGCGTACAACGACCGAAACGTCATAAATGCGACAGTAAAGATGAGGACAAAAGTCCGAACAATGTAAATAGTTACAATACCTCCTCTCAGAAATATAGACAGATGTTGAAAAATAAATTAATTATTATTTACGACTAACATAATTTATTAACAATTAAATATGTAGTGATTCGAGAAATTAATTTCAATGACTGTCCGTTTTTATTTATTTATTTTGTTTTATTTTATTTTATTTTTTAATTCTTTTATTTTACCTTACTTTTTTCTATTTCAGATGACTCACAGAGTTAGGGTTAGGGTTAGGGTTAGGGTTGGGGTGACACGACTTTCGAATCACCCTGCATGTTACATCTAGTAAAAAAAAAAATGAGTGTATTCATTCATGACACTAATAGCCTTTTTTCTATTTTAAACTAACTATATGATCAAAAAGCGACTCGGATTGAGAAATCGGTGTGCCGAGTTCAAATTCCAGTCGGGTTCATTAGATCCACTTACGCACAAAAATAACTCATAAGATAAAAAAAAAAACAAAAAAAAACGTATCAATTATGATCAAAATAACAAAGATGCGGATACTCGCTCAAATAAGTAATGGCATAATGACACTATATTTTTTCAGAATTTTAAGTAATATTTTTAAAATTACCCTATATTTCGGCTTTTTGTACGCACTCCATTTCCGACTTTAGTTAAAATATTAAAAATTAAATTAAATTAAATTAAGATTAAAAAGATGGTCAAAAGTTAAATATTCGAGAATCATTTGTTAGGGATAAATAGCGTCTTCGACGGCGGAAAATAAGACAAATATATTAAAATTATTAAATACCTTTTTACATGTATTACTAAAAACTCTTAATTTGCATTCCTGTTTTACTTAAACTACAGTGTAACCCGGATATAAGAGAGTTGTCGGGACCGGAGAAGAAGTCTCTTATATCCGGGTTTGGTCTAATTTATATACATTAACACAGGCTCTAATTTGGGACCAGAGAAAATCTCTCTTATATCCGGGTTTCTCTTATATCCGGGTTTGGTCTATTATATATACATTAACACAGGCTCTAATTTGGGACCAGAGAAAATCTCTCTTATATCCGGGTTTCTCTTATATCCGGGTCTCTTATATCCGCGTTACACTGTACTAATTTTTATTTCTGTTTTACTTTGTTTTCTGTTTTAGCAAAATGTATTAAATTGCATTCTTGTTTTACTTAAAATTACTAATTTGTTTGCTGTTTTGCTTAAAACCACTGATTTGCATTTCCTGATTTATTTTCATTTTGCAAATAAGGTATCAATTGTTTTTTTCCAAAACATGCTGATTTTCACAAAGCGTTTCCTTTCATATATTCTTCCGCAGTCCTCCATGATGGATTGCTTTCGATGGTCTTCTGAGGCCGCTTAATATTAAAACCATAGATGAAGAAGATAGTCCGAAAAATATTTGCAATAATGAAAATATTTCATCTCGGAACTTCAGAAAACAATCAATAAATATCCCATCTATAATTTCTAAATTCTCATATTTTAATAAAAGATCAATTATCTCAGATCAACTCTCTTGAATTCTCGCGATTACGTACAAACCGAGGCACAAACACGCAGCGGTTTGAACCCCGACCTTTTCCCCTTTCTAATGTTGAGTTCATTTAATTAGAAAGATTCTAATTAGTCATTCATTAATGATGGGAATCTTATGAAATTTCCTCTTGCTTCTGTGCCAACTCAAAATCTAATTCGAAGGCATATATGCGATCATCCACCATGTTTTCAAAACACAAATTATGAATTCTAATTTGCGAGCAACATATCCAGAAAATGTTTCATCTTGATAGAACAGTTGCTGGTATTAGACTCCCTCTTTATAAAAACTAATGCTTACTTTCCACCCTCCGCTCTGACCCCTGCTATTCCTCTCTATTCTTCATGTGTTTCTTTAAAGGAACAAAGAACATTATCAAAGAGTAATAACAGCGATTTAAATAATTACTAGCTTGTTGATTTTAGATTTATTTGCTATATATACTCGTGTATAAGTCGAATTTTTCTGCATAGATTTTTTTCTGCAATAATTACCATTTTGTTTAAGACATATTTGTCATGTACATCCAGTAAATAACAGAGATAAAAAAAATGCACCAATTACCAATTAAAAATTGGCTACTGGTTCCAGTACATACAATTCCGATAGTTTTTTTCTTATATAGACAAAACTTCACCCAGTATAAGGCCCAAGAGCTACCCAAGGTAGAGTGTTACTATGTAGTATTGTATAGCTGGCCACTCGTATTCAAAGATACCCGTCAACCAGGGCCGTAGCCAATCTCTATTGCAGACGCTCGCTCAGGCACATTTGTGTTTGTTCAACACCCAGGGAGCTCACCTGTGGTTTATACTGCAACGATGCTGAGGCGACCTTAGTTACAGTTTCTGAGAAAGAGCGTTAAATCTGGCGTGATCAACAATCTGAACAAGGCCAGCACTCTTAAAGCCTCGGTAACGATGACTTGTGACTTCGTGCTAGCACAGCTATCGACGGACCCCCAGAGGTACCGTCTACCTAATTTCACTCACAAGGCTTGGGTCGACTTGTGGTATGGTTTTCAGGCACTTTCCAAAGATGTCGCACGCTAGGATCGACCCCTCCAGTCCGATAATATCAGGAAGTCTCCTTCCTGACAAATCGACCATGGTGAGATTCGAACCCGGGTCTCATGATCAGAAATCAAACGTTCTAACCACTCGGTCACCCAATATACTCAAGGTAGAGTGTTACTATGTGGTATTGTATGAACGTAATAAAAGGTATGAAGTGAATTTCAGTTATACAGGGAAAATAACAATTAACCCTAGACTTGAAGAGGTGAAAATTGTAGTAGCATGACAGGTCCCATTTGTAAAACTCAGGGTTGGTGGGCAATGTAGCTCGTCAGACACATGTCATTGAAATAGCGATAGAACAGCGGAAATCTTGCTGGGTTTCGTCTGTGGGAAAGAGGTTGTAGGGTGGGAAATAATTAATCACCCACAAGGCGCTTTTCAACTCAATCAAGACAGATACGTGAGGCAATGCTCCAATGTTTAGTCTGCGAAAAAATATATACAAGTAAAAAATATTCCATAACTAAATAAAAAGTCATCGATATACAGTCCGTCTGAAGTTATTATGCAAATCACACAAACCTCAATAACTCGAATTTGAACAATTTTTGTCAAATTTTAAACTTAATTTAAATGTCAAAACAAAGCTGTTTTATTAAATTTATTGGATTTATTATTAAAAAAAACTTACTGTCTGAAGTTATGGAAAACCAGAATATTCCTTTTTACTTCAATAACAAGGTAATAAAATCATCAACAATTGATCAACACTTATAATAGAACAAATAATAAATATATATGATAAGTTTCTGATGCCTTTGCATCTTAATATAGTGACCCTTTTTCTTCAACAGTCATCAATATATTATTCATTGATTTCGTTCATGTTTTTTACTCCAGCAACTTCAGTTTCCGACATGTTGGTTTTAATGGCTTCCCGTGGGTCATGCTTTGCAAGATCCAAGGGAATACAGGGGATCACATATGGAACCGGCTTGGACATCTTCAGCCCCGATATGGCAGCAATACTCCATTTTTGGTTTGATCTAACTCTACAGCAAAGGTAGTTAGGTTCTTACTGGAATGGTAGAATGAATCGACCTTTTTTTCCAGCATCTTTAGTAATAGATCGGTTATAGGAGTTCCACTTGAGGTCCGGGAAGATCTCTAGTAGCAACTGTTATTGGTGACCATTCTGTTACAACTGAAAAAGATTTGTTTAATGCAGGAGTTTTCAACCAGGGTTCCGTGGAACCCTAGCGTTTCGCCAGTAAAGCCCAGGGTTTCCGCAAGAAGTTACACAAGTACTATGATTGACAGTAATTTTTAATTCTCCTGTGCAGATATGTGTGTTTAGGTACCTCCACTAAATCAATAATAAAACAGCATAGTATGAATATAAAAAAAAGGTCCCAAACTTGATAAAACAAACTTTTTCCATCAAAATGTTTATATTTTTATTAAGAGGAAAGATCAAAGTAATTTTTAATTATTTTTAAAAAGATTTTTAATCATTTTTTTAGAAATTTTGTCAGAAAATTGTTTTGATTTGAGTTAGCGGCTAAACAAACGTTACGACTGTTTTACAATGGAAAACGTAAAAATTATATCACCCATTTTTTTTCGGTGACAAACACATTAATTTGGAAATTCTCGCAAAAATCAAATAATTGTCGGATTTTAATGAAACTTTCAGGACTTATTCATAAATGAATTAAATTATTTTTGAAATTATTATTTTTTAAAAACCTTGGTAAAATATATATTTTTTTTACCTCTGTTACCCCCCTCCACATAAATCCATGAAATGTTAACAAATTTGTCATTGGTGGCTAACTTTTGTTTTATTAGTTCAACGCAGGACTCATTGGGGAATATAAATCATCTTTTTTTTTTTTTTTTTGTTTTAAGTTTAATGAATACCAATATTTTACTGCTAATTTACGACAATCAGTTAACTAAAAATATTTAGTAATTAACAACAGAATTTAACAACAAATATGTGTATATTAAGATTTTATATATAAGATGTTCAGATATTACATATCATAAGATATTATATATTAAGATATATAGTGTGCCAAAAGTAGGCTTACAGTTGTTTCACTATTTGTTTTACGTTTTAGATCTAACATGGCCGAACATTTTGATTCGTGTAACCTACAGGGAATTACGAACTGAATCCTTTATTTAGAACAGTTTACACTCGTAAATAAAATAAAGGTTTCAGTTCGGAATTCCTGTAAGTTATATACATACTTATGCATACGATATACATAGTTCCGGATGATAACCATGCATTCTGTCTTCTTGCAGTTTATACGTAGTCCTTCCTTCTCGCTTTCCTTCGCTACCTTCTGTAAGAGCTTTCGTAGTTCCCTTTCCGTGTCTACTATCAACACTGTAACATCTGGATATCTTATATTGTTAAGATTGTGGCCGCCAAAATAAATCCTGATAGGACTTTTAATTCTCTCAGTATCGCCTCACTGTACAGATTGAGTAAATCCGGTGAGAAGACACGTCCTTGTCTTACACCCGTTTCTATTTTTGTATATCTGGACAGGATTGATAACGTTGGCTATTTTTCTTTGGATTTTGTCAAGAATTTCTTGATAGATAGCAGAAGCACCAGGCACGATATGACAGCAATACTGGATAGACAAACGAATGGTAAACTTAGAGATATGATAAATATGTAAGATAGATTCTTTCAATAAAAAATTTCTAGTACATCAGAGCTAGCAATTGATTCAACATAATCGTTCGCCTTCGTGTCAGTGGAAAACTTAAGACGCAGCGAGTTGCTCTTCTGGTGGTTAGCATCAGCCATACGGAAACGGTTCTATAAGATGATTACAGAGCAGTTTCGTTTTGGAAGCGTTCGAGTCGGCCCTCGCTCACAGTCTCGCATCGAGATCATCATCCACTCTCCTTCTTCCATTTCTCCTTCCACCACCTGAAGGCGTTAGCAGAGATAGCTGTAAAGGCCCAGTCTGCTCTTGAAGAGTCGTGAGCAGGAGTCATAGAGGATGCAACCAGGTTCTCGCCTGTCTCAATCCTCTTTGAGTCGCGAGAGGGGCGCTTCTGGCCAAGTGAGAGAGCTTCTTCGTCCACCAAAATCAAATTCACGCGAATGGCCTCGTCAACATCTCTTTGACTTCGCTTTCTGCCACCCTTCAGCAATTCCAGCGGCGATGATCCCGCGGTTGACGAGGTGCAGGCTTGGTCAGCTGGAGGCTTTTAGTCCACGTCCACACGTTGGCGGCGGGTTCGTGATGGTCGTATCCCTTGTGACCTCTGAGGATACGGCAGCTGGACTTATGACTGGACAGGCCTGTTCAGGATTCCCGCAGCCCATCCCAAGAGGAGAATCCGCTAGAAATGATGGAGCAATCATTGATTATCGCGAATACCTCTGGCTGACTAACCACGGTCAGCAGGTGGCCCATTCTTCTCAAACTTTGATGGCGTTAAAATCAAGTGCACCGTCTTTTGGAATAGAAACAGTGTCACTGTACTGAAATTTCTTCGAACCTGGACAAATTATAAACTTTGATTCTTATATCCCGACGAGAAGTTAAAGGTCTGTACTTCCAGATTTAGACCAGAGAAGAAGCCAACCTTTCACTTGCAACTCGATAACGCCAGACTCCTCATCTGTTTGAAGACCATGGAACATGCTGTAAATTGTAACTGGACTGTTCTAACTTACCGACGGTATAGTCTGAATTTGCTGTCTTCCTGACTTCCATTTGTTCGGGCTGATGAAAAATGAACTACGTGGACGACGTTTTCCTGGCAACGACGCCGTCATTACCGATGTGAAATGTAGAGCTCTTCCGCTGGTGTAGATTTTTACGAACGCAACATGCAGACTCTTGCCCACCGCTGGCAAAAAGACATGGCCAATCGTAGTTACAATGTGAGTAGACAATATTTTGTACTTAAAAATTTGCTCTATGCAACGGTATTATGTTAAACTCTGTATCATAATAGCGAACCATTTTTGCTCTCCGCCAACATGGCTCTCCAGGAGAGCAACTCATTTCGCCTTCTTGGTCTCACGTTTTTTACTGAAATGAAATAGAGCGATGATATTGAATCAACTGTTATGTCTTCTGCTAAGATTGTTGGTTCACTGTGCAGTTTTACATGTCAGAATCCATGTTGCATATTTATCAATCTACCGTTCGTCCGTGGATTAAATATTGCTGTCATATCTGGTTAGGTATTCCGTATCTCCAGATTCTCGAAAGAAGGGTCTGTAATGTTATCGATCCTGACCTGGCATCTCGGCTTCAGTCCCTTTCCTACCGCTGTAATGGGGCTTCCCTCTGTCTTTTCTATAAATATTTCCATGGCAATTGTTTTGGCGAGCTTCTCTCCTTGGCTACCTCAAACGCATGTAATTACGCGTACAACTAGATTGGCAATTAGGTCTCATCGTTTTACTGATGTAGTTCATCAGAATGTAGATGTAACCGTGAGCGCTAATAGTTTCTTTTCTCGCACTTCTCACTTGTGGAACTCTCTTTTGATTTCTGTTATGGTAATTTACCCACGCACGCACGGACTCTCCCAGCTATAAATAGGAGCAGGTACTGCCTTTTGGAGAGGGAAGTTTCCAGCAGTTAGCTCTGACAGTCGGACCGAACATTCTTGCTGTAACACCCTCGTTTGTATATGTTTGTATTACTGTTGATATATTTGTTTAACTCAATTCCCCTATGTCTTTATTTATGGCCCTAACAAGGCCACAACAGTTTCTTGATTCACTGCAAAGCTACGCTCTCCAAAAATTTAAATGCTGCGTCAATCGTAATCTTCAGTCTTCCTGAAATATGTTCTTTTTGTCTTTTCTCCTCTCTAAATCTTATTTTCTCTTCACTCCCAGTAACTCCTTGCGTCTCAGTAGCATTATCGCCTCGACTTGGAGTGAAATGATTAAAAAAATATCTGGTTTAGTTCCTCTGGAAATTAATTGAAAGCATTATCTTCGGAGTGTCTTTTATATGTTTAAACGTATATCCTTTATATATTTGCGCAGTGCATGTGAATGTGTATTCATATATTTGCGCATACGTGTATGCATATATGTTCTATATTCACATTCAACAGTGCTTGCTGAAGGTTTACGGAGACCAATCAGTGGATGTAAACACAAGCGTTTTTTTTCTTTCTTTCTTTTTTGGCAATAGCGTCTCCGTTGGTAAGGTTTTTTTCCATGCGCGTCAGGTAGGCTCTTGTTTATTGCTGGTTTAAAAGCGTAGCCAACGTGATGACTATCTGGGGAAAATGATTGCTGAAAATTTGCTCTATCCAACGATGTTATCATGCTCTCTGTATCTGTTGCAGCTTCCGTTGAATTAAATAAGCAGCATCACTTTCGGATCACCAATGCCTCGAAGACCAAGCAAGCTACATTCCATCATCGCCGAACGGAAACAGAACTGCCACCAGTCAGGATGAACGGATGTCCACCTCGGGCAGGCGCCGTGCCTTGAAAGACCTCAAACTCGCACCTGACCTCAAGTGGAACTCGAATATACGATCCATTGCTATGGATGCAGGTAAAATGGTCGGCCCTTTGTACCGTTCCAGTAAATACCTGACTCCTCTTGCTATCATCTACCTTTACAAGAACCAGATCAGACCAAAAATGAAGTCTCTCTTTTTATGTGCCATGTCATTTCAGCACGTAGGCGATCATGGTTCTCCACCTCCCTCTATTCCTTGCAGTTCTAAAGTTCCTTCCATCTGCTTCCCCCCTAGACCACATTCTGTCATCCACTTGCATAATCGCACCAAGTATGTCACGTGTTGTTTTCCTTTCACTCTTTTTCCATCTATTCGACCCGTGAGTATCAGATTCTCCGAACCTCCCTTCCTCATTATGTGTCCCATAAATTTCAGCTGCCTCTTCCTGCTATTACGTATAAGCCTTCTTCTTGCTTGCAACCTCTCTAAGGCCTTGTCGTTGCTCACACGCTCGATCCATGATATCCTCAGCATCCCTCTGTAGAACTACATCTCCGTCGCTTCGATTCTCTTCTTCATCTTTGAGGAAATCGTTTTTTAATCAATTCACGCCTTGCTTGGTGTGAATTGATGTAAAAAAAATATTTTTAAAAACAAACAATTCCCAAAGAAAATGTATAACAACCCCGCCCAACCCAGGGCTCACTCCTCAGTAAACACACTTTTTTAGCTCCATAAATGATCTGCCTAATAATATACTCAGATCATTTGTAAATATCTATGCCGATTATATCTCTATCTATAAAAGGCAGGATGTGTGTGTGTGTGTGTGTGTGTGTGTGTGTGTGTGTAACGAATGCACGGCCGCAATTTTCGACGGATTTGCACCAAAATTTACATGCACGTGCTCCAAGTTAGCAGGAAGGCAAAAACCGACTTTGCATTTCCCAACTCCTATCGATAGTGGAAATAATCGATTTTTTCATGCTTCTACGGCAGTTTTCATGTAGTTTGCGGCCATTTTGTACTGGCCAGAGTGAGAGCCAATAGCTGGCTCTCACGAATAGGCAGGAAGATTCTATTGGCCAGCGTGAGAGCCAACAGCTGACTGACACGAATGTTAACTAGCATACTAGCATGCAAAAAAAAATCGATAGCTGCATTCGACACAAGTGGGAAAAATTTAAATCTGCATGGCACTTTACTCCAATTGGCTTAATTCGCTTGCTTAAACTCAATGTTGATTCTGATTCCGCAGAACTGGGTTGGGTGTGAAAAAGTATTTGTTGTTAACATTCTTTTTTCATTCGGTTTTTGCAGTTACGAGTCCTTTTTTAAAGCTGATCGTTTTGTGTTCATTTTGTTTAGTTCTTTTTTCGTAACAGATTTAATGTTTAGCATAGAGTTTCAAAAAAATTCGCAGTGTGAGATAGGCAAGAAGTAAGGCATGTAGCAGCATCAGCACGGAAAAGGGCACTCCTTTAAAGGCAAGGAAGGGCAAAAATATTTTAAGTCAAGTGATAGCGTATGAGTCGTACGATTTTTGAATCAAGCACAGGCAACGCTGGGCCATACTGCTAGTGTCTATATAGGGACGTACCTCTGAAACTCTCGATAGTCAGAGATTGGCGACTGATTTCTCTTCCGATCTTGCACAAAATACCAACGGTGGTAAAAAATATTCAATATTGAATGCCTCGAAGACCAAGCTAGTTATATTCCATCATCGCCGGTCTGACCCCGAACTACCACCAATCAGGATGAACGGAGGTCCTCACGCGTAAGCATCGCGCTTTGAAAGACTTTTGGGCCTCAGATTCACACCAGACGTCAAGTGGAACTCGTACATACCATCCATTGCTTCCTGTACCGCTCCAGTAAGAACCTGACTCCTCCTGTTATCCTCTACCTTTACAAGAGCCAGATGAAACCAAAAATGGAATAGCGTTGTCATATTTTGGCGGTTGGTGGGTGGGAGCTTTGCCCACACCTCACTGTGATAGCGTTCAAAAACGCCTCTGAGCCGTTGTGGGTGACGAATTATTCCCCGAGGTAAACCTTCACGGCAGAGACACGCCATGCCACTTACATAGTAGCAAATCATCCACATTCCCCCCGTATTCCATCAGTTTGAAGTAAGTTCCACTCGAGCAGCTTCTTCCCGCGAACGACTGCTCTGTGGAACCAATTTCGAAGAGAATGTTTCCCCGAAACTACAATATTAACTTGTACAAGGCTAGGGTTAACCGTTATATTCTACTCTTATCCATACAAATTGCCTCCTAACGTAACCCTCTACCTTGAGTGGCCCCCGGGCCTTGTAAAGAGTGAACCTTACTGTTATCTAGTGACAAAATCAATTTAAGAAACGACGTAGTACAAAAATTTTACAGAAAAATGTCTATAGTTTCAGTCTGTGATAAAAAAATTTTTGATTACATTTGTGTAAATTACTTCTTTTTTACCAAGACAGCTACAGGGATTTAGATTTCTAAACGATTCTATGTCCTACTCTACTAAGACAAGAATGCTTGCTATGAAATTCAGCATTTAAATTTATGTCTTTGTAGCTAGAGTCAAGTCTGACTGTTTCAACTTATGAGCTCATGGGAATTTTGCATTGTGTAACTTGTATGAATTTCGTTAGAAACGGAGAAAAGATTACTGTACTCTTACGTGATGTCTATCCTGCTATATGGCTGTGAATGCTGGACAATCTCTTCAAAGATGACGAATCGATATGAAGCAACAGAAATGTGGTTCTACAGAAAAATGCTGAAGATATCATGGACCGAACATGTGAGCAACGACGACGTTTTGAAGAAAATGGAAACAAAAAGGAAACTTATACTTAACATCAGAAAGAGGCAGTTGAAATTTCTGAGGCACGTAATGTGGAAGGAGGGCTTGGAAAATTTGATACTCATGGGACAGATTGAAGGTAAGAGGGACAGAGGAAAACCACGCATAACATACTTGACAGGCTTGAGTAAATGGATGGTAGAGCAGGATGTGGAAGAGATAACAAAAAGATAAAAACTTATTAAGAGCTACAAGGGACAGGAAGAGGTCGAGGGCTATGATCGTCTATGGTCTGAAGGGACACGGCATATAAAAGAAGAAGAAATAACTTGTAAGGGATGATGTTAGGAAACGTCTTTTAACATATTTCACTTTTATTTGTTAAGGAGATGTTTTAGCTGATTGCAAAAGTAAAGAGTGGCGACAACGACGTGAAGGTGAGAGAAAACGAACAAAGACAAAACGAAAGAAGAGACAAACAAATTGAGAAAATAATAATAATAATAATAATAATAATAATAATAATAATAAAGGAAAAAGAATTTTTTTTTATAAAGCGAACAATGTTGGCAGAGGGATGGAATTTTGGAGAGGAACGCTGCGGTATAAATCGACATTGTCATGTCTTCCCATCGATAAACAAGGCAAACAAACGGACCCCATCTTACTTCCAAACGTTTCCGATACCAAATTTCCTTCGTCTCTTCTCATTTGTGTATTTTTTTTTGTTTCTTACTTTTCGCTTCTTTTTTTTTTTTTTTTTTTTTTTTTGTTAATCGCTTATTAACCGCCACCCCGACCAAAACGACTCACCCCACCCAAACCTCTTCCTGTCGCTGTCAAGTATTGTCCCCATTCCAATTTGTGTAAGTGTGTGTGTCTGGAGGGGTGCGTGTATATAATTGTTTATTAATGTGTATTTGTATGTCAATCAATGAATGTGTATGTATGAGTGTACATTCGTGTGTGTATGCATATGAATGTGAATATATATGCGTGAGTATTTGTGTGTTCGTATATGAATATGCATATATGCGTCTATATTTGTACGTATAGGAATATGCATATATGCATGTGTGTTGACTGGTACCCATATGAATGTGTATGTGCGTGTGAACGCATATGAGTGTGTATATATGCGTGCGTATTGACTGGTAAGCATATGAATGTATATGTATGCGTGCGAACGCATATGAATGCGTGTGTATTTGTTTTACGTATATAAATGTGCATGTATGCGTGCGTATTATCTTGTATGCATATGAATGTGTTTGTACCTATGTGTACGCATATGAATGCATATATGTGCGTATGTATTTGTGTTTTTTCATATGAATGCGTATGCATGAGTTTGTATTTGTATGTGGGCATATGAATATGTATGTATGTATGTGTGTGTATTTGTTTGTACGAATATGAATGTGCATATATGCGTGTGTATTTGTGTATACAGATATGAATGTGTATACATTGATGTGTATATACGTGTCTGCGTATGAGTGTATATACGTGATTATTCATGCGTGTATCTACGTATGAATGTCTACGTACACGTGTGTATTTTTCTGTAAATAAATGAATGAGTATGATTGCGTGTGTATTTGTGCGTACGCCTATGAATGTGCCATTATTCGTGTGTAGTTTCTTGCACACCTATGAATGTGTACGCATGCGTGTGTGTGCATATGAATGTGCATATATGCGTGTGTATTTGTGTGTACACATATGAATGTGTATATATGCGTGTGTATTTGTGTGTACACATACGAATATATATACAAGGGCGGGTTGTTGTGTGTTCGCATATAAATGTGTATGTGTTATTATGTATTTGAGTCTGTAGTGTATCCGTAAGGTACATATGTGTGCATCAATATGGGTAAATGTGTGCGAATTTTTATGTATATTGTATATATGTTTATGTGTGTATGTGTGTGTTGTAAAAGTGTATGTATATGTGCGTATGCTTACGTCTCTACGTATGTAGGTGTAGAGTTTTAAATATCTGTATTTGCATGTATGCGTATGCTGTCCTTATGAACCTGAGAGTGTCTATACGCCTGTAACTGAATATGTATAAATATAACTGGATTTGTTAATGTGCTTACGTGTGTATAACAGCATGTTTGTAGTCATCTACATATCTGTGTATTTTGTGTGTATGTGTCTACTCGGTGCCTCCGTATATGAGTTTAACGGTGTGTGTGTATAGCATTGTCAAAAGAGTGTATGTTGAGGTATGTGTGTATCGTACGTATATGTGTTCAAGTACGCTTACCCATTATATATTGTAGTGGTATGTGTATCAAAACATACATATATATATATATATATATATATATATATATATAAATAGAGAGAGAGAAAGAAAGAAAGAAAGAAAGAGAGATGTGTGGTGTGTGTGTATTCGTATAATTTGTATATATGTCTATAACAATGTGGGTAGTATTATGTATATGTATGTTATAATAAGTGTATGTTTGCCACAGAATATATGTATCAGTATGTATGGTTTTTATAACATAAACGTTATTTTTAGTGGATACACGTATTTCAGTAGACTTTACGTTTATTTATTAAACTAAACAGTGTGTTTATTTGTTTATTTTCGTCTACCGAGCTGAATATTCTAGAAATTTTATTAGACAAAACCGGAGAGTCATATTTTTCTCTAAGATTTCTCGAATATTCAGGTCGTTAGAGGAAAATAAATAAATGACTATACAGTTTAATAATTAAACTCAAATAAGAGTATCCAATAAAAAGAATGCTTAAAGAGATAGATAAATAGGTATATAGGCAGATAGCAAATAGATAGATAGATAGATAGATAGATAGATAGATAGATAGATAGAGAACGAGAAAGAAAGAAAGAAAGAAAGAAAGGAAAAGATTTCTTGAATATTCAGATCGGTAGACGAAAATAAATAAATATACTGTTTAATAAATAAATGGGGCGTCTACTCAAATACGAGTATCCACAAAAATAACGGTTAAGTAATAATAATATGTCGAATTATAAAATAAAAAAACACATGCCCTTACTTTAGAAATAAATATATATGTATACCTGTGTGCGTGTGTATATGCATATATATATATATATATATATATATATATATATATATATATATATATCCGAATACAAGGTTGGTATAGATGGAATAAACTTCCAGTAACCAAAAGCACTATTTTTTAAAAAGTGCTCAATACAGAGTAGAGCGAATAATATATATATATATATATAAGGCCGTAATTTTGTCTTTATTTTCTGTGTGTATGCGTGTCGCAGTATGTGTATATCCGTGTGAGTACACACACACACACACATATATATATATATATATGCATCTCTCTATATGTATGTGTGTATATGCGTAAAGCAATGTGGGCATATGTATGTAGCATTATGCATATAGTGATTTTCCAAGCGTAGCTTAAATGTGGCACAAGGCCGAAAGTATGGGGTACCCAGTGAAGATCGAACTCACGACTCAGTTGTAATTGTTCTAGCGAGACAAGCTTGCTAACCATTACACCGCCTCGAGGTGCCCTAGTATTATGTGTATATGTATGTAGCGGGAGTGGGAATAGCATTGTGCTTGTGTGTACATCTGTCTGTGTGTGTGTGTGTGTGTGTGTGTGTGTGTGTGTGTGTGTGTGTGTGTGTGTGTGTATAAGTGCTAGTCTCTTTCCGCAAAGACGGGACTCATACGCATCCACCGGGGTATCTCAATAATTACGCACAATTGAAAGATGATTGGAAGGAGAGGAGATCCATTCATGTGAAAGACAAGCGTTTTGCTGATGAGACATGTCTCGACTCCCGGAGAGGGGTGGGAAGCGGTGTCACTCAGCTCTCAAAGCAACTCCGCTTTAAAATGCGGCCTGCTTGAAAAATACTACCGACCGCAAGTCCAGTTGCCCTTGTCCCAGGCGTAGAGAGACTCGCGGCAAACCTTTCCAATTTTCACTCAATCATCCGACAGCCCACCAGTTGACGTTTCCGGCCTCTCGTTTTTCAAGGGAAGAGAGAACAAGCAACAATAGTTCATAGGAACTAAGTAACATCTACTTTGGCATCGATAGTCCTGGGTAAGACGGTAAACTACATCCGGCAGCAATGCCCCCGATCAGGAGATTGGAGGTTTTGAGGAGCGTGGAACCACTTCTAAATTGCTATTAATATTTAGCGATCCCCCCACAAAGATTGAATGTGGAACAAGGCCGAGTTTAATGTGGGTTTCCTGAGCCCGTAGGCTCGGTCAAAAATATAGCCATCGAACCCGCCTCGGCGTGTTCAAGGTCTGTCTACTTCCCCGAACGAAACCTTGCCCTTCGGCAAAGCTTCGTCCGGGTTCCTCTCTGCTAATGCAGAGAGTTCGACAGATGGCGCTGTAACTTAATACAGCTATCAAATATATATATATATATAGCTTCTAAATTGCTATTGTTCCCAGGTTCACCCTGACCCGGGTGGTAGCACTTGTTAGAGTCCCAGCTGTGGGCAAATAGTGAACCCCTAAACAAAAAACAAACACTATGAAAGTGTAAGACTAAATTTTTTGTAGTAAAAATATCATCAATACATTTTTTATATTGTTGTGGTAAACCCTCTTACAGTATAATGAACTCTTCCTTCTCTCTTAAATACAAACTGCGAGAGTCGGACAGGGGAGCAGAGTGTGAAGTGAAGGAGAGTAGTAGACGCCGTGCTAATCTACATATTACTAACATTATTGTTTTGTATATATCTTCAATATACTTTTTCAACCTACCTTCGTCTTCCGTGTCTTTCTTTCTGGCCCCTAAACAGGCCACAACGATATAAAAAAATATCAATAATTCATATTTATAATAAAATTATCAACAATACATTTTGTAGTAAAATTACCAACAATATATTTTTACATCAAAATGACTAGCAATAAATTTATAACAAAATGACCAATACATTTTATAGTAGAATTAACCACAATACATTAATAACAAAATGACCAACAATACATATTTCTAGTGAAATTACCAACGATACATTTTTAAATCAAAATGACTATCAATAAATGTATAGCAAAATGGACAGAAATACATTTTGTAGTAGAATCACTAACAATACTTTTTATAGCAAAATGACAAACAGTACATTTTCTGTAGCTGATGGCATACAATTGCATTCAAATTATATTTAGTTGAAGCCATAAAAGTGGCTTCAAAATATTTAGATTTTGGCATTAAATAACCCATAGAGGTGTTGATATGTCGCTAAACAAAATCAACAAAATTTGCTATCGACAGTGAAAAACACTTCTTTGCAACTCGACATTTAATTGAATGAAACAAAACAGATCGAGAGCTGAGAAAACCGCTAAGGCAAATTTACATCTCCCCACCTGCAAAGATGGCAACCGCTTGGATTGTTTTATATATTTTTTCATTTATTAAGCAAAGAAACTAAGATTTGTCAACACTTTAGAAACTCAAACGTTGGTAGAAATCAAGCACAATTCTCTGCATTAAGGGGATGATTCTTTGAATGAAGACATCTTTTTTTTTTTCTTTATGCTTCGTGTCTCCTTGGGATGAAGATGACCAGGGCTCACTACAATTTTATGCCTCTTGTAGCTCTTAATAAACCTTGTCTTTCTGTTATTTTTCCTAACGTTGTTTTCTTTTGTTGCTCTTGCCCTCAATCCGTCCCGTGAGTAACTCACATATAGAACATAAATGAATGGAATCGTCCTTTTATGTAAATAAGCGGAGTTAAGCGGAGTTAAAGAAAGTTAGCATTAGGTCTTAGCTGTGCGTTAAGCTCTTAGTGCTTGTCGAACTCTCTGCCTTCGGACAGAGAGGCACCCAGACAAGGATATGCCAAAGAGCAGAGTCTCGTCTGGGGAGATAGACAAACCCGACCCAGTTATTACGGGGTCTACGAGAAATTTTTGGCCGGGCCTACGGGCTCGGAAAACCCAAGTTAAACCAGCCTTGTGGTACGTCCTTGTGCTACATTTTGTGGGGAGCTCAAATAAATACCGAGTTAGCATTAGGTTAATTGCTAAGTGTACCTTCGTGTAGTAAATCTTCTATTTTCATTACATACCTACGAGTTTATCTTCCTTATTATTTCTCTCTATTATCTCGAAAACACGAGATACAACAGTTAGCGACGGACGATTCAAGTACAACACTAACAAATTTTCCAAGCCCTCCTTCCTCAATATATGCCCTAGAAACACCTAAACGTCTCTTACTGATGTTAAGTATTAATTACCTATGTGTTTCAGTTTTCTTCCAAACTTCGTTGTTGCTCACATATTTGTCAAGATAAAATCCCTGTTGTTATTAAAACCTCTGCCCAGAATTCTCACCAATCCTGACAAATTTGTTTAACGGTCGCTTGAAAGAAAAATGTTCCTCCAAGTCTGTGGAAGCTATCAGCTGTTTTGCCCTGTTAGTTAAGTAGAAGAACAGCGAATATTAGATCCTATTTCCTCAGGATCGTCTACAATAAATTTCCAAATAAATTTGAGACAGAACCCAGTCTTTCGGACTGTTCAGATTACTGGTAATCACTTCAAGAATACTGATCAACGTTCATTTCCATTGCAGTACCTCCCCACCAGCCTTCATAGCATCATTAGCAAGCAAGCAAGCAAGCACACGGAATATGTTATCAGTAAGAAGTTAGTTGATCACCTCACGAGAAATAACCTGTTCAGAAGTGGATTTTCTCGTTCCTACTAAAGTCTCCTTCAACGGTATATTTCTAATGTCTCGGCCCAAACACTGAAATTTTATTTACTATTTATTTATTTCTCAATATGATTAGATAGGTTAGCCTATCATTTAGATCTCACTCCTCTCCGGTCTTTTGAATAATACTGGAGCTTTATCCCTCGTTTCCTGTTTAGGATTCGGTTTCCGGTTCCTTCTAAAGTTGATTTCAATGGTATATTTCTAACGTCTGTGCCCCAACTCTGAAATTTTATTTACTATTTATTTATTTCTCAAGAGGAGGAGATAGGTCCGTCTTACTTTTACATCACTCTCCTCTCAGGTCTTTTGAACAGGAGTGGAGCTTTATTCCTCGTTTCCTGTTTAGGATTCGGTTTCCGGTTCCTTGTAAAATCTCTTCATTCTCTTTCATTTCCATTAGCCCCTTAATGGCATTATCGCTTTGCTTTGGGTAAATTGATTTTAAAAAAAATCCCATGTTAATACTGTATATTTCATACTGACTTTCTGCCAATCTTTTTCCCACAGAAGCAACGTTGAAGGCTGTCGTTACTCTGTCACTAGTTCCATAGCAAATGTTCAGATGAGCTTCCTTTAGATTCACCTGTTCAGACTTTTAAAGCAAATTTGGGGAATAAATTCTCACCGGAGTGATTCCTTGAACGCTTTAATCATGAGCCATTTTTAAGGGTCAAACGTCATTTTTCTTCTTTATTCTCACTTTCCACCACATTCATGTTAGACATTTTCATGACGGTCGTCCTCGAGTATAGAATCCAGAGGTTAGCAGTGAATATTTCGGAGACAGTAGGAAAGCGTACTTTAGGTTCTCAGTGGATATCACAGCAGAGTGTAGTTCATCCTTCTCCTGGTCGCCTTTGGTCCTTCCGGTAGAGGAAACAAGATGGCCGCCTTTATACACGACGAATACAGTGTTGTGCGGCTTCTGATTGGTCAACCTTCTATTGGTCGACTATAAAGGGAAATAAGTCATTTTGACTCGCTCACTAGTTACATGTGGTATATACCCAAAAAACCGTAACATTCATACCCCACATCTCATTTAGATTAACCATTTCGACCGTAACTCTCTAACTTAAGTAGCTTTCCAGTCTTGTTATTGAGATCTACAGAATATAAGAAAAAAAAAACAATATTAAGAAGAAAGAACAATGAAAAAATAGGAATTTAGAAGACAGAAGACAACGCTTGACATTACATTTAAATTTTTGAAGATCAAATTTGACTGGGAAGCAATAAGCCGGAAGAGAACTCCACACGCGAGAAGTGCGATAGAAAAAACTGTTAGCATAGAAATTACGTTTAGATCTAGTCATTTCAACTGTAAAATGATGAGACCACTCCGCCAATCTAGTATTGTGGTTAAATTCATAAAAATCTATGTATCGAAAGGAAGTTTCCTCAGAACAATTAACATTAAAATATTTATAGAAAAGGCACAGAGAAGCGACGTCATAGTGGTGGAAAAGTGACTGAAGCCGAGATGACAGGTTCGGATTAATAACATTGCAGATTCTTCTTTAACTCTAAGTATGTAGCAAGGTGTATTATATTATATGTATTGTATAGTATTAGGAAAAATTCTCTGTTCATATGATCTGATTTGGTTTGGTTCGATTTGTTTTGTTTTACAGCATATCAACATCAATGGGTTATTTAATGCTGGCAAGATTTTTATTGCTGGTAATATTTTTTCCAAAATTCTGTTTCTGGTAATAATTTTCGTTCGCTGGTAATATTTTTTGTCAAAATATGTATTTCAGGTAATATTTGTTTTTCAAAAATGTATTGCTGGTAACGTTTTTTTTTTTTACAAAGTATTTCTGTTATTAAAACCTATCCACTTTCATAGTGTTTTGACCCCAGTTTGGGGTTTAATTATTTGCCCATAGCTGGAACCCTAACATGTGCTACCACCCCGGGTCAGGATGGGTCAGGATGGACCTGGGAAAACCAGTAAGTAAGAGGTGGTTCCACGCTCCTCAAAACCTCCTGATCAGAGGCCTTGCTGTTGGACGTAGTTTATCGTCTTACCCAGGACGCGGATGTTGTTTATCGTCATACCCAGGATCGTGATATGATCTGAAGAAATCCATGAAAGATATATATTTACAAAGATCACTAAGATGGATTGGTTCTCCTGTTCTTTCTAAAGTCTACTTGAACACTTTACTTTTAACGTCTCCGATTGAACTGTAAAATGTTATTCACTAATTCAAGTCAAGAATTAGCTGTTATCTTTCCTGCATAGACCGAAGAACTTGATTACTTACCCTTTCTTATGCTCATACAACATCACACAGTAACCTTCTACCTTCAGTGGCTTGTATTGGTTAACAGCATTGGTTTGGAAAAAATGACGGTCGAACTCGGACGAGGCGCCTCCGAAGGGCAGAGTTTCGTTCGGGGAGGTTGACCAACCCGATTCTGTTTTTACAGTTTCTACGGGCATTTTTTGGCCGAGCCTACGGGCTCGGGAAACCCACGTTAAACTCGGCCTTGTGCCACATGCAACCCTCGTGGGAGGGTGGCTAGATACCGAATCAAGCCGAGAAGCTCGGCTTGACGGTCGAACTCTCTGCCTCGGAGCAGAGAGGAACATGGACGAGGCTCCGCCGAAGGGCAGAGTCTCGTTCGTGGAGGTTGACAAACCCGATCCCGTTTATACGGGTTCTACGGGCATTTTTTGGCCGAGCCTACGGGCTCGGGAAATCCACGTTAAACTCGGCATTGTGCCACATGCAACCCTCGTGGGGTGGGGGGGGGCTAGATATCGAGTCGAACCGATAGTAGTTCACTCCAAATCAGACTGACAGTCATACTAACACCTTCCACATCTTGTATTATTATTTCGTGTAATACACCTTCGTTATTTCTACTCTTGTGTTCGTGTTGTTCTTTCTTGATCCTAACCTTGGACCATAACAGTAATATGTTTCGTTAGTTGGCTAGCTGTTTTTGTTTAGCGGTATATCAACCTCTCTGGGTTATTTAATGCCGAAATCTAAATATTTTTTACGCAATGTTATTTTATTTTTGGAGATAATAATGGTTTGGTGATACAAGTCTTATCTGTAAGTGTATTTGCGTGTAAATGAATATAACGAACCCAATCGAAATTGGAACTCGATTCTCCAGTTAACAATTCCGTTACATCACCTACGAATCCAAGCATATAGCACGTGGTATTCCTAAGCGGTCACCCATCTAGGAACTGACCAGACTTGACGTCGGTGACAACTGGTGTTTCAACGTGATGTGGCCGTAAGCCCCAAAATTTCGTAATTGTATGTATACTGACAAAATTCAATATTATCTATTACCCGCTCACGGTAGTGATGGGCACAACGAAAATCAAAGCAATTACTATAATGTTCCGACCATGAGGGACCCTGGTTCGAATCTCACCATGGTTGTTTTTTTCAAAGAGTCTGTTTTTAAAGTAATTCGAAAATTTGATTGAAATCTCTCTCTCTCTCTCTCTCTCTATATATATATATATATATATATATATATATATATATATATAGCATGGCCCGGCGTTGCCGGTGCTTGATTCAAAAATCGTACGACTCATACAGCAATCGCTATCACTTGACTTAAAAATATTTTTTGCCCTTCCTTGCCTTTAAAGGAGTGCCCTTTGCCGTGCTGATGTTGCTACATGCCTTACTTCTTGCCTATCTCACACTGCGAATTTTTCTAAGCTCTATACTAAACATTAAATCTGTTACGAAAAAAAGAACTAAACAAAATGAACACAAAACGATCAGCTTTAAAAAGGACTCGTAACTGAAAAAACCGAATGAAAAAAGAATGTTAACAATACTTTTCACACCCAACCCAGTTCTGCGGAATCAGAATCAACGTTGAGTTGAAGCAAGCAAAAATGAGCCAATTGGGGTAAAGTGCCATGCAGATTTAAATTTTTTCCCACTTGTGACGAATGCAGCTATTGATTTTTTTTTTTTGCATGCTAGCATGCTAGTTAACATTCGTGTCAGTCAGCTGTTGGCTCTCACGCTGGCCAATAGAATCTTCCTGCCTATTCGTGGCAGCCAGCTATTGGCTCTCACTCTGGCCAGTAAAAATGGCCGCAAACTACATGAAAACTGCCGTAGAAGCATGAAAAAATCGATTATTTCCACTGTCGATGGGAGTTGGGAAATGCAAAGTCGGTGTTGGCCTTCCCGCTAACTTGGAGCATGTGCATGTAAATCCGTCGAAAATTGCGGCCGTGCATTCGTTACACACACACACACACACATCCTGCCTTATATATATATATATATATATATATATATTGAAAAATGGAGTAATGATTAGCGGCTTGGATTGAGGAATTGAAGACAAGAGTTTGAATTCAAGTCGAGTTTATTGCATTCTACATGCTAATACACTTGAGAAAGGTATGAATCTATCTCTTCTTCACCCTCACCTCTAGATAAAATAGCTGAACAGACTGAGTTCTATATCTTTGCCTTGGGTGGAAACTACTCTAGGAGAAGGAAACTGAATTCAAAACAGGCTTTTACTTACTTTGAAGGTCCTACTGTTTTAGGCAAAAGGCTAGAAAAACGTAACCCCAAATTCACCTCGCATGTTGTCTCGAACAAAGGAACTGCCCCACTACCCTTCATCCTAAATACTTCGAGCCGCGACAAAAAACAATGGACTCCTCGGGCTTAGTACAGTAGTTCGAACAAACAAGAATTGGACAAGCCATGGGTGGCAACCGATCTAGGAGAAGGAAACTCTGGATTCAAACCTTGTAGGCCTTGCCACTTTAGTCAACGGCTAGAAAAAAGTAACTTCAAAAACAAATCCACTGACGGAACTGCCCCCACTGCTTCGAGCCGCGATAGAAAATAATATCCAGTACGATGGTTTGAACAAGACTGGGACACGGGACGGCACTTTTCTGATTTCGGCCCATTCGCCCACGTCTAGACGACGGCATTTGAAAAAGACATGTTTTTAACCCATCGACATGCTTAAAAGATTCGTATCGTTATTGTTTTGTTTTTTTTTTTTTACACCAAATTTAGCAGTTTCTGTTTATACAGCTCTTCCAACAAGATGGTTTGTTTGCGCTAAATGTGTATTTATTATAAATATACATCACTCACTCATCGGTGATGTACAAAACATTATGAAAGCATAAAAATAGAATTTTATAGTAAAAAATACCAGCAATAAAAAAGAAATATTACCAGCAATACAAATATATTGCTGGTAATATTGATAAAAAAGCTCTTTGCAAAAATACGTCAATGAAACCTGATCTACAAACTAATTTCTTACAAAGAATATATATTCCAGTCATATGAAGCTATCCTAAAAATCTTGTCGGCGTTAAATTACCTATTGAGGTTGATAAGCCGTAAAACAAAATAAATTAAACCAAATCAATGAATCCAGACACTCGACAAAAACCCTCTTTACAAAAATACGTCAATGAAACCTGATCTACAAACCGATTTCTTACAAATAATACATATTCTAGTCATACGAACCTATCCTAAAAATTTTGTCGGCATTAATAACCCATTGAGATGTTGATATGCCATAGAACAAAATAAATCAAACCAAACCAATTCTAATAACAAATGCATCACCCTAACTACTAATCATACGGGACAGTTAAGAATAAATTTTACGTACACTAATATACATTGAATTTTGCACGGCAGCGTACACTGTGGATTAAAGAAATATTAAATTAAAATTACAACTACAGGGTGATTGAAAAGTAACTCCCCATTTTAAAATACTTATAATTTATTTATTAACTATATTTTTACAAGAAATGCAAATGAGAGGAAAGCGTTTAGCATGAGGTTTTATTTAAAATTCAATATGGCCACCAGATTTCACTACCAGCTTCTCGGGCCGACCAGGAATCGCGTCAACTGATTTCTCCAGGAACTCTTGCGGTATGGAAGACATAACTTCTTGTATTCGCCCTTCAAGTTCTTCCAAAGTCTTGGTTTGGTATAGCAGACTTACTCCTTTAACCAACCCCAAACAAAAAGTCACCGCGTGTTAAGTCAGAATTCGTGGTTAGCCACTCATACATAAAATAGGGAGTTATTTTTTTAATCATCCTGTCTATACACAGATTAACACAAAAATTGGAATTCAGTTGGTTTGTTCTATTTCTGTATCGATTAGTTTAAGTCATAAGTAATTAGTTTAAGTCATAAGTAATTAGTTTAAGTCATAAGTAATTAGTTTAAGGCATAAGTAATTAGTTTAAGTCATGAGTAATTTCCACTTTGGGGAACAAATTGTAAATTTCTTAACCGTTTTAATGGAGTACTTGAAAATGCATTTCCGTCACATTATGTTATGGAAGTTCATGCAAGTGAATAACGCTAAGGTGAAATCGAGACAAACATTTAGTATTTAGGATCAAGCTGTCATAGGTGCAGGGCAAGTCCAAAACTGATTTGCAAAATTTAATTCTGGGGAAAAATTGTTCGATTGATTGACTGATTTTTTTTATGGCTTATCAACCTTATGCAGTTTATTTACAGTCAGAAAAAAATTTAAAATTGTAAGAATTTTTTGGAAATAGTAATGATTTACTGATACAAGTCCTACTAATTAGCCCATAGATGTGGGGAGAATTGTTGGAATTATACCTTTCGCATGTGTATTTGATCGTAAGTGAATACAAAGAACCCGAGACTGGAATTGGAACTCGGCTCTCCGATTTCTAATTCTAAGCCGTTATCCACTACACTGCCCGCACATCCAAGCTCACAGAATTGGTTGTATGTAGTCTGTTAGTTTATGGAATTTATGCTTTCAGGTTTTTTTTTTTGGGTTTTTTTCGTAAACAGTCTACCATTGTCATAACAAAGACATTGGCACCTGAAACCGCAAGTGCAACTATCATCACCATCGGCATTAACCAGGCTCGACATTGCTTAACTTTCGATGTTTCAACGTGATATGGCCGTAAGCCGAAATTAGAGGAGGCACGGTGGAGTAATGGATAACGGCTTGGATTAAGGAATCGGTGAGCCGAGTTCGAATTCTAGTCGAATCCATTACATTCACTTAGGTGCTAATACCCTTGGGAAAGGTGTGAATCCTCTTCTTCTCTGAACTCAAAACCTGTGGATGGTCGTTTGGGAACCTTTGTGGCACGTAGTGCATCAGGTCTCTGTAATCGGCCGTAGATGGTCCTGCACGAAACCTTCACCACTATAATCAAATCTCATGTGCTATACATGCGGGTTTGGTGACCGTTTGTGAATTCCAAATTCCCATGAAACTCCAAGATTAGAGCCGGCTCAACCCACCCCGGGTGAATGCCGTTTACTGGAGGGAGAAGAAGAGGATTTACACCTTTCCCAAGGGTGTTAACACGTAAGTGAATGTAATGGTAAATAGCAGGACAGACTGGGTTCTATAGCCTTGGATGGCAACTGGTCTAGGGGAAGGAAAACTCTGAATTCAAAACCTGCGGAGGGTCGTTTGGGGACCTTTGTGGCACGTAGTGCACCAGGTCTCTGTAATCGGCCCTTTAAAAAGTGTGGATGGTCCTGCACGAAACCTTCACCACTATAATCAAATCTCATGTGCTATACATGCGGGTGGGGACCGCTTGTGAATTTCAAATTCCCATGAAACTCCAATATTGGAGCCGGCTCAACCCACCCCGGGTGAATGCCGTTACAAGAACAAGAAGAACAAGAAGTAAGCAGAAAAGTCGTTGAAAGACAAACCCAGAGCGTTTGTCAGACTTTGACGATAATTCTTTAATCCATTAGTGGAAACCATTCAACGGTTATGCACTCGGGGATTAGGAAACGTATTAAACACATCACAATCTTCCATATCTCAGAAAATATAGAGAAAGTCAACAAGTTGGGTGTCTGGATTGTCTACGGGCATAACTAAAAGAACAAACGATAAAGAAAAAAAAGAAGAAAAAAAACGGAAATTATTTATGACTCGATGTAATTCATATGCTTTATCAACAAGCAAGTCTTTATCAATCGTTTATTCTCTCGCCAAGCTTCCATAACAGTTAAGCAAAGCAAGGTCGTTTGCAAACGCTACATAATGAAATTGTGACACTGGACAGATCAATGTTATGGTGGTGACGAGTTTTGCGAACGGCCCGGATCTGTATTGATCGTTGGCCCACAATGGTCAGCTAATGAAGAAATTGTTCGTTTTCACAGAATAGAAGAAAAGAAAAGAAAGAAAAAAATGATTAATACTCGTAAGAAAAACAATAAATGTACATTAAAAATGCTTTTCACACTTTCATTCTTACTGCAGATACTGTTATGAAATAATTCATTCTTTTTTTTATTAATGTCGTAATTATTCTGGCGTTGGACATGAACGGGGAAGGACGGCAGATGTGTGCGCCTACATCGGCGTAGAGACATATGTCAATAAACAAGCCAATGCGGATCTTGTTGGAAAGGATATGTGGGAGAGAATACTGCAAAGTGTAAACTTTAGCATTAAAAATTCATGGGTGCCATCATCCGACTACTTTGTCTAAGGTACGTTCAATCAGTCGTGTAGACGTGTATCTGAAGATAAGAGAAAAAGGAAATTGACTAAAAGGGTCGGCGCATGCGCGTCTCAGTATGTATCATGCGTGCGCATGTGTGTAATTTTCATATTCTTATGCGTATTAGTGCGTGCGTGTATATGTGTGCGTCGCTGCACGCGTGTATCTGTGTATGTGTATTACTGCATTTACTCGCGTGTATGCGTGAGTATCGACAAGGTTCTGTTGTTGTCTTCTTAATATAACAGCAACAAAAAAAAGAATGTGTGCGGAGACCGTAGCAGTAGCCGTCGGTCTAGTGTCGCCTTTACGCCGATCGCTTCACGCTTCGCCGCTCCAATGACTTAGTTGCTAGTCTATACAAACACCCCGCCAACTCCCTATTAATTCTTTGGCCTATTTCACAAAGAAAAGACCAATGGCAATCGATAGTGCCGTATATGTTATCTTTTGTGGTTACATTTTCCGTCTATTTTGATACTTAATTCACTAATGGGTTCTTGGTCGGGCTGCCAGCGTCGAATGACAGATGACAAATATTTGACTGCGTCCACTTGGTTTTGATGTTCTTTCATAGTTCTGCTTTCCATCAAGTTGCCATTAGCACCCCAAAACATAAAAAAAATCTAGATCTAACATTCTCCTTGCAAGATGCAAAAATTATTTTATTGAGTCTAAATACGTATCAAATTATATAAAAAGATATAAAAACCCGGAGCTTATCCGAAGCAATTAATGTAAAGGAAGTTAGAAAAAGTAATGAGAGTTGCGAGTAAGGCGGTTTTGCCTTTAGCGATCACAGCTCCATTAGTCACTGAACTTCTCTTCTTCTACCGCCGAAGAGCGATCAATAGAATAAACAGAGCCGAGAACAAAACTTTCAATAAAACGAAGCCAAGTGGTTGGCTGACAGGAATCACACAGACCTCACTTCTCCACTTCTTTAGTCCAAACAAAAATCACCTGATGATAATTAAACTATCTCCATGCAAACCCTCATTTCTTTGCCTTAATTGAGATTAGGTTCGACGCAGGACACAATTACCCGACTACACTTCCGGCGGAAGACAACATTCATTAGAAATGGAGCTTCTCTTGCTACGTGAATATTTCTCTGAGAAAAAAAATACTATTATCGACTTCATTGAAATCATTTTTCTTTTTTCTCGTCTACGTTTTTCATTTTTACCTTCCATCAGCACGACTGATGCTAACCCCCCCCCCGAAAAGTGACTCATTGCGCGTTCAAGGACTAAAATTTTCTATTGATATGAAGTGGAAAGAGTATATTGAATCAATTGCTAAGTCTGCAGCTAAAAAAAGTTAGTTCACTATGCCGTGCTAGAAATTTTTCTCGCCAGAATCTATAGAGCGCCCAGTAAAAAAAAAAAAAGTGGTAAATTCAGAAAGATGTGAGACAATCATTGAAAACTGGTGACGACAGATGTGACTGAAAAATTCAGGAAGAATTTCTGCTCATTCCGTCAATCCCTACGTCGGATGTTCTTCTTTGAAAAGGACGATAACTTGACGCTCAAAATGACTGAGCTGTTTAGCCATACGAGAAGGACAGAACGAAAGACGAAAGTTGTCTGAAAATAACATTTAAATGACGAGTCACAAGATCAAGCTTCAATTAACAAATCATAAAAGAACCAATCAGAATTAGGTAATTACGCGAGAATCGAATGATTATTCAAGGTCATGAATATTCAAGAAATTTATTCAAGGTTATTCAAGGTCAATTATTCCAGAAAGATAAAACAGTGATAATAAAGTTTTTGCTTTTTTACTGAGCACCCTGTATCTTACATATCTATAAGTCCACCATTCGTCCATGCTTTAAATATCACTGCCACATCTGATCAGGTATACTTGATATATATTTAAAGATTCTTGCTAAAATCCAAAGAAGAATCTGCAATGTTATTGGCCCTGACCTGGCATCTCGGTTCCAGTCCCTTCCCCACCGCTGTAATGTAGCTTCTCTGTGCCTTTTCTGTATATATTTTCATGTTTATTGTTCTGATGAACTTTCTGCTATGGTACCTAGACTTTATGAATGTAAGCGCAGTACTAGATTGGCGGCGAGGTCTCATTATTTTACAATTGAAATGGATAGATGTAACTGTAAGTTCTATACTAACAATTTCTTCTATCGCACTTCCAGCTTGTGGAACTCTCTTCCGGTTTTTGCTTTCCAGTCAACTTTGATCTTCAAAAATTTAAATGCAATATCAATCGTTATCTTCTGTATTCTTAATTCTTTTATTGCCCTCTCGTCTTAATAGAACGTTTTCTCATATTCTCTAACTCTCAGTAACCTCTTGCATCTTAGTGGCTCTATTGCTTTGATTTGGGTGAACTGATTAAAATAAATGTGCCTTAATAAGCTGGTTTTTTTTCATGAAAACTTCGGCCGCCATCTTTTATTCTTAGTAATTTATGTAACTAAACTATTTAAATAATGATTTTAGGATATTTTTTATATCTGCATATAAGTTTGATTGTTTGCTTTAATTATTACATGTAATTTTAAATAGGCCTCTCTTTTAATAAATTTAAGTGACAGTCCGTTTAAATTATTTTCCTCCATTTTTTTTCGCGGCACAATAGGTATTGTTCTTTTGACCAGGCACACTTCTATATAATAAATGTAAATGTTAGTGCGTCCCTGTGTCAAACTTTTTTTAATTAAAGGGAAACAACTCTCTAAATTTCATGTTACAGAAATTTTGGATTCCCAACTTACTTACTGCAATTGTTTTCAGCGTTTTTTTTACATGAGTTTTTGCAACGAATTTTTTTACGATAACAATTTTTATAATTTGAAAATTGTTGTGGAGTTATTTCGCAGTGGAGGCTTGTATGTGTACTAAATCGGTCCTAAATAGTTCTACGTACAAAAACGTTAAGAACTTGATATAATAGGTATTACGCAGAGTAATCTTGTTGTGGTCGCTGACTACTTTCGTATTCGACTAACTGTCGACGACTGTCGTCCGACATCAACTGAACCTCGTTTATCTTACTACTCCTACTTATATTAGGTGGGAAAGTCTATTAACTATAAAATAGGTGTGTTTCACCATAACGAAAATAAATTCGGAAATAAGCGACATTAATTGCGAAATCCAACAAGAGTCACCCATGAAATAAAAATAATTGCTTGTACAGAAAGTAAGGACCTACGTACATCAAATTAAGTGGAGACAGAAGAACTATCGTTGAAATTTTAAAAGGTAAGCTTAAATATTAATGCAATACTTAAAAGCAGCGATCAATTTTGGGTTCTTCTGTAGTTTATTGTTGCCTATCGCATACGGCAGCAGTATGGCTCGCAAAAAGAAATCTCCGCCAACAGAGGACCAGATTGCAATCAAAAGAGCCAAGGCTGCAGCGAAGAAAAGAAAGCCCGGTGCAAATGAAAACCCAGATCAAACGGCAGCTAAGAAAGCTTCCAATGCTGAGAATATGCAGACTTAGGGACTCTGAAACTCCTGAACAAACCGAAGGACCAATCAAAAGCCCTCTGCAGGAGCTAGCTTAAATGCCACCGGATAGGGCATCTTTTAAGCAAGTATTATATAAATTCAAAACTTCCCACTCGCATTACTACATAAACTTAGAGAAGAGCTCGATTTGCGAAAAGAAAAAGAAAAGACGCAGTTTTTGACAATGTCCAACAATATTTCGTTAGTATGTCTGTCTTTTTATAGTTATGTTTAAAAATGTTATGAAAGTATAAAAATATTTTTTAAAAATTCAAAATCTTTTAACAAACATCGCTTGTTTTGAGAAAACAACGCGGCAAAATGAATGAAAAGCCGTCAGAATGAATGGCATATAACAGAAACTTGAGTAATATGGCGGTAATCGTGCTCATCATGGAATTTCTGGTCATTAAACATGTAATATTATATATATATGTATATTATAAACATGTCAAAGATCAAGTTAGTCCATAATAAAACCATATTTTAAGCCTAAAAGAGGCTCACATTTTTATTAGTATAAAGGATCAGATTAGTCCAAAAATTAAACATGAAGCGAAGCCTGAATATTTTATTAGAATGAAGCTTATAAGCATGTCAAGGGTCAAATTATTCCAAAAATTGAGCTTAATTTAAACATGAAGCGAGGCTGGGATATTTTATTAGCATGGAGCTTATAAATGGCAAGGGTCAAATTAGTCCCAAAATTACGCCTATTTTAAGCATTAAGTGAGGCTTGGATATTTTATTAGCATGAAACTTATATGGATACTAGCAGTAGAGCCCGGCGTTGCCCGGGGATGTAACAGTAAGAGATATATCAAGTATCGACCATCATAAAGACTGAAAAATAAAATTGACAAAGATTATTGTTTAAGGTTGACGGACACGCATGTCTTAATTAGTTTTTTTTGTTGTTTTGTTTTTTGTTTGTTTTTTTTTGTTTTTTTTTTACGAATTGGTCAAACCCAAACTCAAACAAAAACATTGCTTTCAATCGTTATGAGTCTACCGATTGAATAGAATTTTATTATAAACAATTGTCTTGTAAATGGAATTTTTAAAGCATTCTGAATGTAAAAATAAAGAAAAAAGTGTGCAAGACAATAAGAAATACTACCTGCCAAAAAAAAAAAGTGATGTTTTGTTGAAATCGGTTGAAAAATGTAGGAAATCCGATCCCATATATAAACGAACACACACACACACACACACAAACAACCTGGGTTTTATAATAAGTATAACTCAATATGAGTTGTCCACCTTTCTTCTCGCGATGCCTCTTAATCGAGTTTTCAAATTGATTTCGTACAAAAACAATTGACAGAATCGTGTTTTATCATGTTTACAAATTGATTTTGTGCAAAAACAATTGTGTTTTTTCAATTTTTGGCACTGTCAGAACCACCGCAAGGTAATTTTACGTAGTCCTGTGAAGTTTTGTTGAAATCGGTTGAAAAATGTAGGAAATCCGATCCAATATATAAACGTATAGACACACACACACACACACACACACAACCTGGGTTTTATAATAAGTATGATATGGGTCAAATTATTAAAAGAATAAGCTTATTTTAAGCATGAAATGTCTCTTTACTCTGGCCAACATCTCTATTTGTTGTGACGAAAGAGAAAGCGAGAGAGAGAGATGTTTTCTTAGAATGGCTCCTTATTCTGTTCAAAGATTATCTTAGATGAGAGGGAGATTTTTAGGTTAACTTTTCCTTTGGTCAATGTCTCTATTCGTTGGCATTTTGCTTTGATCGTCTCCATTCATTAAGACGAGTGAGAGAGAGAGAGAGAGTAGATTTTAGGGCGCCTATTAATTCTGATCAACGCTTCTATTTGTTGAGACGAGAGAGAGAGATTTGTAGGTTTGCTTTTTGCCTTGGTCAATGTTTCTATTCGTTGAGACAAGAAAAAAACAAGAGATAGATAAAGAGAGATGACGTTATGATGACGGAGAATTATGTTCCATTGCTGGAACGATATCATCTGCTTGTGAATTACGTCACTTTTTGTTATTCTAATCATTTGTAACAAAGAAAAACAATTGTACCCATGAACAAAGAAGACAAAATGAAGGGGATATTTATTTCGGATACGCTTGATTGGAATTCGTAATGAGACAACTCAGCAGTTAAAAGTTACGTCGAATTATAACAAAGGTGATATCGTCACGTTGTGAGTCAGTGGTTGCAAACATCTCAAAAGCTACTAAATCGAGTTCGCTCAACAATGTAACCTCTAATACTTATATCCTTCTGTAAGATGACGTTGGGGTGTGTAACAAAGGTAAAACAAAGAAATATCTTGTCAGAATTTGATTATTCTACTTGGAATAGGGCACGTCATGGGTTAGATTATTAAAATATTAAGTTTATTTTAAGCATGAAATGTTTCTTTACTCTGGTCAACGACTCTATTTGTTGGAACGAGAGAGAGATGTTTTTCGAGAATGACTCTTTATTCTGTTCAAATATTCTATTAGTTGAGGCGATAATAACGGAGAGAGATTTTTAGGTTGGCTTTTTCCCTTCGTCAATATTTCTATTCGTTGGGACAAGAGAGGGATAGCAGAATATGAAGAGAATTAATAATTTCTTCGGTATTATGGATAGAAAGCGGATACCAAATATTTGATTTATAAAAGGGATTGAGACGATATAGAGAGAAGAGTAATAACTCAGAACATCAGAAAATAGCATATATATAACAAAGATGAAGATACTAGTCGGAATGATTCATGGAATAATGACAATACTTCATCTGAGAACTTTAGACAACACTAGGAAGGCTGGAGAGTTGAATACAACAAAGATGAGGATACTAGTCTGAATAATTCATGGAATAATGACAATACTTCATCTGAGAACTTTAGACAACACTAGGAAGGCTGGAGAGTTGAATACAACAAAGATGAGGATACTAGTCTGAATAATTGATGGAATAATGACAATACTTCATCTGAGAACTTTAGACAACACTAGGAAGGCTGGAGAGTTGAATACAACAAAGATAAGGATACTAGTCGGAATAATTCATGGAATAATGACAATACTTCATCTGAGAACTTTAGACAACACTAGGAAGGCTGGAGAGTTGAATACAACAAAGATGAGGATACTAGTCTGAATAATTCATGGAATAATGACAATACTTCATCTGAGAACTTTAGACAACACTAGGAAGGCTGGATAATTTGAATACAACAAAGGATGAGGATACTAGTCTGAATAATTCATGGAATAATGACAATACTTCATCTGAGAACTTTAGACAACACTAGGAAGGCTGGAGAGTTGAATACAACAAAAGATGAGGATACTAGTCTGAATAATTGATGGAATAATGACAATACTTCATCTGAGAACTTTAGACAACACTAGGAAGGCTGGAATACAACAAAGATAAGGATACTAGTCTGAATAATTCATGGAATAATGACAATACTTCATCTGAGAACTTTAGACAACACTAGGAAGGCTGGAGAGATGAATACAACAAAGATGAGGATACTAGTCTGAATAATTGATGGAATAATGACAATACTTCATCTGAGAACTTTAGACAACACTAGGAAGGCTGGAGAGTTGAATACAACAAAGATAAGGATACTAGTCGGAATAATTCATGGAATAATGACAATACTTCATCTGGAGAACTTTAGACAACACTAGGAAGGCTGGAGAGTTGAATACAACAAAGATAAGGATACTAGTCGGAATAATTCATGGAATAATGACAATACTTCATCTGAGAACTTTAGACAACACTAGGAAGGCTGGAGAGTTGAATACAACAAAGATAAGGATACTAGTCTGAATAATTCATGGAATAATGACAATACTTCATCTGAGAACTTTAGACAACACTAGGAAGGCTGGAGAGTTGAATACAACAAAGATAAGGATACTAGTCGGAATAATTCATGGAATAATGACAATACTTCATCTGAGAACTTTAGACAACACTAGGAAGGCTGGAGAGTTGAATACAACAAAGATGAGGATACTAGTCTGAATAATTCATGGAATAATGACAATACTTCATCTGAGAACTTTAGACAACACTAGCAAGGCTGGAGAGTTGAATACAACAAAGATGAGGATACTAGTCAGAATAATTCATGGAATAATGACAATACTTCATCTGAGAACTTTAGACAACACAAGGAAGGCTGGAGAGTTGAATACAACAAAGATGAGGATACTAGTCTGAATAATTCATGGAATAATGACAATTCTTCATCTGAGAATTTTCCTGAATAAATGGAAAAATCAATTTTAACAATGAACTTTAGACAACACTAGTATTGGAGAGTTGAATACTAATTAACTAAAAAGTTGGAATGAGGAATAATACTTCCTTCATTTCGTCTAGACTTTAAGGTCTGGAGAGTTGAATACAACAAAGATAAGGATACTAGTCTGAATAAATGGAATAATGACTCAACTTTACAACATACAATTCAGAAATTTTGAATAATTCATGGAATTGACAATACTTCCTTTTAGCCATCAGTTGAATACAACAAAGATAAGGATTTATCATTTTTCTGAGAATTTAGACAACACTAGGAAGGCTGGAGAGTTGAATACAACAAAGATAAGGATACTAGTCGGAAAATTCAACAAATAAATCTTTTCTTTAGACAACACTAGGAAGGCTGGAGAGTTGAATACAACAAAGAAAAGGATACTAGTCGGAATAATTCATGGAATAATGACAATTTCATCTGAAAACTTTAGACAACACTAGGAAGGCTGAGAGTTGAATACAACAAAATCGATGATAATGACAATACTTCATGGTTTTAAAAGGATAAATAATTCATTTTTTCAAAAGAACTTCATAAGGAAAAAATTATCGCAATGGAATGAATACAACAAAGATGAGGATTTCGAATAATTCATGAATAATGACAATCTCTTCTTAGACAAAAGCTCTCTTTAGCAACCTGAGGAAACTGAATAATTTTGGTCAATATTTTTGAGAACTTTAGACAACACTAGGAAGGCTGGAGATGAAACAACAAAGATGAGGAATGAATAATTCATGGAATAATAAAACTTCATCTGAGACAGTTGAATACAACAAAGATAAGGATACTAGTCTGAATAATTCATGGAATACTGAATATGGAATGCTTGAGACAACATTCAATAATTCATGAGGTTGAATGAACAAAGATAAGGATACTAGTGTTATTCCAACAAAATGACTTCCATTAGTGAATACAACCGTCCATGGAATATCTTTCAAGAGAAAAGACAACACTAGGAAAAGTTGAAACAAAAAGATAAGGTTGCATTCAATTGATGGAATTGACAATACTTCATCTGAGAACTTTAGACAACTGGAAGGAAATTCAAACCTTTGATAAAACAAGTTGGAATAATTCAGCACCATCTTCTTTTACAACATGCTATTGGCAGTTGAATACAACAAAGAAAATAAGTAGAATAATTGTCTAATGACAAACTTCATCTAAAACATTTAGACAATCCAAAACCCATTATTTTCAGCTAATTCAAAATTTTGGGATAATAGCCCAAAATACAACAAAGATGAGGATACTAGTCTTTTCATGGAATAAGGCAAAATTTGGATCAATAATACGGATCAAATAAAAATCAAGTTTTAACAATGTATATGACAAATTCTTCTTTCAGAAAATTTTCTAACTGAATTGGAATGATTGTGTACCTGCCAGCTTCCTTTTCTTTGGCTCAAGTCAACGTTAACCCATAAAATATCTATTCAATTTCGTTCACAAGGAAAAATTTGGTCAAGAATTTATCATTTCTTGAAGGTCATTGACTTAAATGTCAAAAACACAAGCTTAAAACAACAAATAAATCTTTTCATTTTTCATGACAAGAGAAAATGTCATCATCGTATAATAAAATCCATAAAGCGGTTTCTCTGAAATATTGCACTGTCGTTCGACTGATTACTTGGTTTTAAAAGGATAAATAGATTTTTTTTTTCAAAATAAGTCATAAATAAAATGTTATCGCAATGAAATGCCAACGCAAACATATGATTCCATTAGTGAAAAACATCTCTTCTTAAAGCTCTCTTTAGCGCCTGACTAACTTTTGTCAATATTTTTTAGGCGCCATCTTGCGGCAGATACACAGCCATTAAAACTTGCGTCTCTTTTTTTCCGTCGTGTAAGTGACTGAGTGTTATCACTGAATATGGAATGCTGACGCAGATTCAATAATTCATGTGGCTGATGAAGAGCGGGAAGCTGTGTTACCAACAAAATGACTTCCATGGAAGTAGTGACCGCCATAATATCTTTGAAGGAAACCAACAAAGAAAGTAAAAGCTGGTTGCATTTGTGACATTGCGTTTACCGGAAACCAATTAATTCAAACCTTTGACAAAACAAGTTCAACAATTCGAGCACCTCTTCTTTACGCCATGCTATTCGCAGCTCACAGAAAATAAGTGGCAAATTGTCTGCAGGCAGCTGCTAAAACATGTACAATCCAAAACCCATTATTTTCAGCTAATTCAAAATTGTGGGATAATAGCCCAAAAAGTGATTTTCACGAATCAGGCAAAAATTTGGATCAAATATACGGATCAAATAACAACAGTGTGGAGAAAAAGAGAAAAAATTCTTCTTTTGTGCTGTTTTTCTACTGACGTGGGTGATCGTGTACCTCCACAACTTCCTGTTCTTTGTAGCTCCAAGCAACGTTTGTCACCTGCCATCTATTCGCATAAACGTTTTAGGTAAGTTATTTGCAGTTTCGCTATGACCTTTAAATACACCCCGTGAGTGTCAAATTCTCTAAACCCTTCTTCCTCATTGTGTATCACAGATATTTCAACTGTCTCTTTCTGGTTCTATGTATAAGAATCCTTTTCATTCTTCATTAACCTGCTTGCCAATGTAATGGTACGCTAAAATCTATGAGAGTCGGGACGCCAGTGAAAAAAAGCTCATAAGAACAGTTGCCATGAAAATATTTGTAGAAAAGACAGAGAGAAGCCAGCGGTGTGGAAGTGACTGAAGTGGGAGATGCCAGGTCAGGACTGATAACATTGCAGACTCTTCTTTAGTTTTTGTCGAGAATCTCTAGATATATTAATCAACGCATCGCGTTCTGTACCACGACAAGGGTACCACAGGTACTCTTTGCTGATGTCAATACGCAATCATCAGTACGGCGTTGGTTTCTTGGATGATTACTTCATTGGTTGGATAAGCGGCATATCAACACCTCTATGGGTTATTTAATGTCGAAATATAAATATTTTATGCGCAATTATATTTCATTTTTGGAAATAATTATGGTTTATGGATACAAGTCTTACTAATTTACCCATAGCTGTCTCTGGATCTCTCTTTCCCTCTCTATTTGCTCTCTCTCTCTAACGAACTCTCTAGGAATCTCTCTCGGCTCTCCGATTCTCAATTCTGAGCCATTATTCTCTCACCTCTCTCTCATCCAAACTTAGAACATCTGGTATTCTCTCTCGGTCTCTCATCTCTCTCTCTCCTCTTTCTCGTCTCTTCTCTTTCAGCACGGTGTAGACTGGCTCTCTCTAGGGGGCCTGTTTGTAGATAGGATGTCATTTCTCTCTTTCTCTCTGTTCTGGATTCCGTGAATGGAATCTCTCTCTCTAAATAAACTCTCTCTAATTGAGATAGAAAATCTCTCTCTTAAACTCTAAGAATACTCTCTCTCTCTCTCTCTCTCTTCTCTCTCCTCTCTCTCTCTCTCTCTCTCTCTCTCTCTCTCTCTCTCTCTCTCTCTCTCTCTCTCTCTCTCTCTCTCTCTCTCTGGACTCTTGTATAATTCTCTGAGAACACCCTGTGTCTGTCTCCGTATCTCTCAACCTGTCTCAACGTATCTCGTTATTTAATATCCCACCCACGAGGAATATATGTGGCACAAGGCCGAGTTTAAAGTGGGTTTCTCCGAGCCCGTATGCTCGGCCAAAAATATACCCTTTGAACCCGCCTAGACGGATTCAGGGCCTATCTACTTCCCCGGACGAAACCTTTGCCCTTCGGCAAAGCTTCGTCCCGGTCCCTCTTTGTCAAATTCCCATGAAACCCCAATATTGGAGCCGTCTCAACCCACCTTGGGTGAATGCCGTTACAAGAACATAGCTGGTGGCTTGGGTGTTAACTCTTTGAGTATTAACTATTTGCCCATAGCCGGGGTGGTAGTACCCTAACAGGTGAAACCACCCCGGGTCAGGGTGGACTTGGAAACACCAGCAATTAAGAGGTGGTTCCACGCTCCTCAAAAACTCCTGATCAGAGGCCTTGCTGTTGGACGTAGTTTATCGTCTTACCCAGGACGCGGATGTAGTTTATCATCATACCCAGGACGAGATAAAAACAACGTTGAGGATGAAACTGGTCCTGATAAATCAATGTATAATAGCAAAAATACCTTAACAGAATTTCTCATAGAAAGAAATAAAGCGAGCGCAAACAGCACAAAAGACAAAGCAGCAATGCTTAAGAACGATGATAATCTGACAAAGGATTTCACGTAAAACGGTACAATCGAAACGCTATCAGAAAGTCGAAAAGAAAAGTAAACTGGACCATATATAAATCAATGCATAATCGTAATAACACGTCGTCTCGGGTGGTCAGATTAAAAGGACGCAGGCCTAAATACTGTGATATGTGTAGCAAAGACGATAAAATTAGACCAAATGAATCAATATTAGCAAATTCTGCGACTCAGAAAATCACAAGGAAAGAAAAACAGAATGGTACGGTAGCCAAAGTACTGCGATAAACATAGCAAAGATAATGAAATTGGATCAAATGAATCAATATATAATCTTACCAATTCCTGGTCGCATAAAATCACAAAGAAAACGGAATTGTAGGTCAGACAAAATTCTACGAGAGACATAGCAAAAACCATAAAAATGGTCCAAATGCAATTATTAAGAATTTTTGGTTCCTGAAAGTTAGATAGAAATTATTGACGGAGAATATAGGAGCCAAAACTTGGTGTAAAAAAACAAAATGAGACCACCCTATATAACTTAATGTAAGAGCCACACATGATAAAGTTCAGATGTTTGAGAGCTGCAATCTATTGCTAGGTCAGCTGCTAAGAAAGTTGGTTCACTGTATTGTGTAAGACAATTTTCTCTCTAGAATCTATCTTAGATGTTTATAAGTCTACCATTCGTACATGCTTAGAATATTGCTGCCACATATGGTCCGATGCACGTGCAAATAAATACCTTGAGCTCCTTAATAAGATTCAAAGAAGAATCAGCAATATTATTGGTCCTGATCTGGCGGCTCGGCGTCAGTCACTTTCCCACCGCCGTAAGGTTGCCTCTCTGTGTCTTTTCTATAAATACATACATGGTAATTGTTCGAAAGAGCTATTTGCTATGGTATGTATACTTTTTGAATTTAGGCGCTGTACTAGACTGGCGTCGAGATCTCATCAATTGAGCTGGCAAGATGTAGCCGTAAGTTCTATACTAACAGTTTCTTTTCTCGCACTTCTCGCTTGTGGAACTCCCTTCCGGATCTATGCTTTCCAGCCAACATTAATCTGCAAAAATTTGAATGCAATGTCAATCGCTACCTACTGTACCCCTGATTGCTCTTTCCTCTTCCCGCTTTACTAAGCGAAGCTTAGATGTGGCACAAGGCCGAAAGTATGGAGTACCCAGTAAGGAGTGGACTCAATACTCAGTCGTAATTGAGCTAGCGAGACAGCTTTGCCAACCATTACACCACGTCGAAGATCCCAAATGATTTTCTCAACGTAGACCAGACGTGGCACAAGGCCGAAAGTATTGATTGCCCACTGAAGATAGAACTCAATACTCAGTCGTAATTGATCTAACGAGACAAGATGGCTAACCATTACATCACCTCGGAGTACTCTACATCCGAAAGTATGATAAATTCAGAGTTTGTCATTCTCTTAGACTGGTTACCAACCAAGGTCAAAGAGTCCAGTCTCCTCTAGCTGCGAGAGAAGAGATCAATTCATACTTTTCACAATACTATTCCAATGGTATTTGTTATTCCAATGGTATTTGTTCGAATGGAATTTGAAATCGGTTCGACAATCGCACTGACCGCTCCAATAACCGCTAATAACAAAGCGAGTGAACTCACCCGAATAAATCCCGGTATAATAATAACAATACCTCGACGCAGAAAAAAAAAAAACAAAAGAAGAACGGGGAGTGTGTATGACAATCAAACGACAGAAAACAACAAAGATATGGAAACTGGTTTAAATTAATTATTGTATAATAGCAACTATGTCTCTTCTCTAGAACTCTGACAACAAAGGAATTTCCTCAGATTAATTTCGAACGATTAAAACATTAAAAAAAATGTTACAACAAAAATGCAATTTTCTTTGATTTAATTAATCCATTTTTCTCTCTTTTTTTTTCAATGATGGAGGGCGATGCAAATTGCAACTTCCCACCAAAATTTTGCCGCCAAATAAAAATTAAAAAAGTATGCCTATTTTTTTATTTTTATTTTTTTTTTTTTTTTTTTTTTGCATATTTTGGGGAAAAAACTGATTACTGGTTTTAACAATAAAATTACTCATCGAAGAAAAGCACATCGCTTAACTTTCTGACTGTCTTTATCATTTTCTTTTTTCATATTCATTTATTTATTTGTTTGAGCCAAATCGGGTTTTAGTCATGCGGCAAATATCCTTGCTTTTAATTAAACTCTTTAAATTCTACATGCCACCTATGTCTCTCTGTGTCTTTTCCATAAATATTTCCATAGTACCTACCTTTTTTTATGGTACCTAAACTTTTTAAATTTAAGCGCAGTACTAGACTGGCATCGAGATCCCATCAACTTACATTTGAGCTGGCTTGATGTAGCCGTAAGTTCTCTGCTAACAGTTTCTTTTCTCGCAATTCTCGCTTGTGGAACACCCTTCGCGCTCCATGCTTTCCATCTAACTTTAATCTGCAAAAAACTAAATGCAATGTAACTCGGTATTATTGTCCTCCTGATTACTCTCTTTTCTTTCATCATTATTGTTTCTGTCCCTAATTCTTCGACACCCTGTAATCTCTTGTATCTTAGTGGCTTTACTGCCTTGCATGGGGTGATGCCGATTTTATATATATATATATATATATATATATATATATATTATAAATTGATTTATTTAAAATATGTCTTTTTTCGCTACACAGTTCTAACCATGTTTACATTGAGCACTATTTTGTAAAAATAAAATATCTATAAGAACACCGGATTATATATCTTACTGCTCTTTCTTTTTATTTTATATATATATATATATATATATATATATATATATATATATATATATATTGTTGTGGTGTTGTTGGGCCAGAAATAAAGACACAAACAGAGAGAAACTGAGTTAAACAAATATATTAACAGAAAACAGTAATACAAACATATACAAACGAGAATGTTACAGCAAGAATGTTCGGTCCGACTGTCAGAGCTGACTGCTGAAAACTTCACTCACCAAAAGGCAGTACCTGCTCCTATTTATAGCTGGAAAAATATATATATATATATATATATATATATATATATATATATATATATATATATATATATATTACATTATTTACCTATGCGAATTCTACAAGCTGTATCGCCCCGAGAAGTTTAAATGCGACACGGAAATCCGGACCAACGAAAGATGCATTACAAAAGCTAAACAAAGTATTTTTTGTTGTTCTTTTATAATCATTTCACCCCCAAAAAGGTGATAATGCCACTAAGACGCAAGGAATTACTGAGAATGAAAGTGAATGAGGAGAAAGTACAAAAACGAACAGGTTTCAGGAAGAATGACGATTGGCGTTACATTTAAATATTTTGAAGAACCTAGATTGCGAGAAAACAAGAAACCGGAAGAGAGTTCCACGAGCGAGAAAAGAAGAAACTATTAGAATAGAACTTACGGTAACATCTAGCTATTTCAACGGTAAAACGATGAGACCTAATTGCCAATCTAGTAGTACGCTTAAATTCATGCGGTTGACGTACCAAGGAAGAGAATTCATTAGATCAACGGATATGAAAATGTTTATAGAAAAGTCAGAGGGAAAATCACGTCATGGCGGTGGGATATTGATTGAAATCAAGATGCTAAGAAATAGGAAAGTTTCGTTAAAAACAAAGAAAAGAGTGCTGAACTGCTGTGTGATATCAATTCCTATGACAGTTAATGCTGAACAATTCCCCCACCCCACAGATGAAGACGAAACTGGAGACAGCAGAAATGTGGGTCTACAGAAGCATACTAATTCTATGGCTCGAGTGAGTAAGCAACGGCGAAGTCTTAAAGAAACTCTTGACAAAAAGGACACTTATAGTATCAGAAGGAGACAGTTGACATTTTTTGAACGCATACTTGAAGAGCTACGATCGTCTATGTCCGGCAGGAACATGGCCCATAGAAGAAGAAATATCTCTCTGCACGTTGGAGTCAAGCATACGCCGAATGAATCCTCGCCAAAGGTGTAACCTCAACAAAATAACGCCTATTTGTTTGCGATAGACAACTTATTTTGTATTCGTACAAACCGGACCTTTTAACACTTTTACAAGCCGGATCTATGTCCCCTTTTTCCAACTCTCGTACAAACCGGATCCATATCTACTTTTTTAAACTCTTTTTCAAACCGGATTTATGTCTCTTTTTTTTTTTTTTCAACTCCCGTACGAACCGGACCTATGTCTCCTTTTTCAACTTTCGTACAAACTGGATTCATGTCTCTTTTTTTTCAGTTCTCATATAAACCGGATCCATCTCTTTTTTTCAACTCTCGTATAAACCGAATCTATGTCTGCCCCTTTGATTCACGTGAGAAAACGAACCAGTATCTATATTTATTTAATATCGTGAACGCTGGGCCTGTCCAGCTTTCTTGTCGCACCTTTACACCAAGCGTATGTCTGATTATTTTTCTATTCTCGTATAGACCGAGCCATCAATTGTCCAGTATTATATTTATCCCCAATCATCATTTCCCTGTATTATATTTACCTCAGTCATAATTTGGATTATATATATATATATATATATATATATATATATATATATATATATCAGTGGCCCAGTATTGTATTTTACCCAGTTATCAGTTCTACCGTATTATATTTGCTTCTGTCGAGTCACCCAGTCTTATATTTGCCTCACTCATCATTTTAACAGCGCCATATTTATTTCATTCATCAGTTACCTAGTGTCCTATTTACCTCAGGAATCAGTTGTTCAATTTTAAAATTAACTCGATCATCAGTTGGCCATTGTTATATTTACATCAGTCATCTTTTCCACGGAATTATATTTACCGGAGTTATCCGTTGCCGATGTTATAACGACCTCATTCTTTAATTGTCATATGTTATTTTTACCGCAGTCATCATTATTCCAGCGTTATATTTACTGAAATTACCAAGTGTTATGCTTAACTCAGTCATTAATTGTTGAGTTTTATATTTAACTCTTTCTTCAGTTGTCGAGTCTCATATCTATCGCAGTCATCAGTGTTCCTGAACTTATTGCAGCAGGAGAGACGGCTACATTTAACCTTTTCCACGGTGTAAAAGTGGGACTCAGATGCCAACCTAGTACCACGCTTAAATTCATACAGTTTGGGAACCAGCGAAAGTAGCTCGTCGGAGAAGTTACCGTGAAAGTATTTGCAGAACAAATAGAGTGAGATAATGACCGTAGGCGAGATGCCAGATCAGCGCCTATCACATTGCATATTCGTTTCTGGATTTTGCTGGGGACCTTGAGACGAATAGCGGCAATAGTATTCCATGCAAGGGCGAATGGTTGATTTATAGATTTGAAGGATGCACTCAACCGAGAAAACTTACGCAATAAAATCGATAATCTATTTTTTTCAGTTTTTATTATTACAACTGTTTAATTGATTGATTTGTTTTCTACGGTTTCTCAACCCGTTTTGCAAGTTATTTAAAGCCCGAAAATATTTTTAGTATGTAAGATTTTTTTTTAGATAATGTTTTCGTGATAGGAGTTTTACTAATTAACCCATAGAAAAAGTGTATTCAAACTTTTCCCAAGCATAAGTGAATATAACGAATCCAACTGGAATTAGAACTCGGCCCTCTGATTAACAATTCCAAGCCATTATCCGTTACACCACCCTCACCTTCAAGCCTACAACACCTGTTTGTTGTTGTCTGTTAGTTTATGGAATCTATGTTTTTCATCTTTTTGGCTTCGTGAAGAGTCTACCATTGTGAATATATATATATATATGTGTGTGTGTGTGTGTGTGTGTGTGTGTGTGTGTGTGTGTGTGTGTGTGTGTGTGTGTGAAAAGTGTATATAAATATAAATAAATATATATATGTATAATTATTTATATATTATATGCGCGGTACTTATTAGAAAGCGCTCAATATCAGAGATAGAGCTAACACAACTATCCAACCAAATATATATATATATATATATTATTTACCTGTGCCAATTCTGCAAGATGTATTGCCCCGAGAAGTTTGAATGCGACACGGAAATTCGGACCAACGAAAGATGCATTACAAAAGCTAAACAAAGTATTTTTGTTTGTTCTTTTATAATCATTTCACCCCCAAAAAGGTGATAATGCCACTAAGACGCAAGGGGTTACTGAGAATGAAAGTGAATGCGGAGAAAGTACAAAAACGAACAGGTTTCAGTAGGCAGAAGACGACGATTGGCGTTACATCTAAATATTTTGAAGAACCTAGGTTGCGAGAAAGTTAGAAACCGGAAGAGAGTTATACGAGGGAGAAAAGAAGACACTATTAGAATAGAACTTACGGTAACATCTAGCTATTTCAACGGTAAAACGATGAGACCTAATTGCCAATCTAGTAGTACGCTTAAATTCATGCGGTTGACTTACCAAGAAAGAGATTTCATTAAACCAACCGCTATGCAAATGTTTATAGAAAAGACAGCATACAAATGAACTGAACTGACACCTGAAGTCGTAAGTGCAAGGGAGATAACTCTGCCCAAAATAACAAAATTAAAGTAAAAAAAATTATGCTTCTGCGTGTGTTTGTGTTCAAAGTAAACTTTATTTATGTGATTGCTTTCTTTCAGCAAACAAATTGTCGAGAAGCGTTCAGAATATTGTCGTTGGAAAAGAGAGATTCAGCTGAATGGAATTCATTTATATCCAATGAACACTGTACAGAGATTGTATCGCGATGTTCTCTGAATCAATAATGATCAGTAACAAAAACAGAATAGGCATTAATCGGCTTGTAACCGATACAGACTTTTAAAAAAAAAAAAAAGAAAAAAAACATTCACGCCTAAACGTCAGTTTAACGTTTGAATTAATAACACGCTTTATTACCTCCCTTGAGTTACTGGCTTATAATCAATAATTCGAGTTTTATTCTATTTCACTATTCCGTATATTTGGGAGAACGCTGTGCACTGCTACGCTTTCTAAATATGAATGCGCTTATCTCGTAAGCCATTGATTAATTTCGCTCTTTAATTAAAGTCCATCTATTGTGGTCTTGTTTGAAAATGACACAAATATGCCAAGAAAAAAAAATTAAACTTAAAATCTGTGTATTTTCAGATCATTTCTATGAATTAATTTGCTATTACTAATATTATTATTATTATTATTATTTCCTTTGTGTTCTGGTGTATACTCATTTCTTTCCGGCTTTCAACCTGTGGCCTAAAGTCAAAAATGGCATCCTGACATTTTCCACTGAGCAAAACAAAAAGACCTAAGATCACAGACATTTTATATAGAGCCATTACTAAGTTGGGAACTATACTAATAAGTATAATTTTTTGTATATTTTAAGGCTTGGGCTACCAGGGATCCCATTAATGAGTCTGTCGGAAACTTTTCCAATCATTCCTAGAGCAAATACAACTGGATTTATTGATGTTCTATTGTTCTACGTTTTGAGATTTTTAGGTTTCAAACCGGATCTATGTCTCCATTTTTTTCAACTCTCATACAAACCGGATGTCTTATTTTCAACTCTTGTAAAAACCGGATCTGTCTACTGTCTCCTGATTACTCTTCTTCTGTACTCGCTCCTTAGTGGTGTTTCTGTTTTCTAATTATTCTACACCTAGTAACCCCTTGTGTCTTAACGGCATTTCTGCCTTGCTTGAGGTGAACCCGATTAAAATTACACGAAGTTCGTCTACCATTGGCCTCGATTTCAGCTTTAATTCATCGTCTCGTACAAGTCCTGTATGGTTATTAGGGAAATGTTGAGCCATTCTTCAAGTAAAACCTGATTTAGATCAAACATCGACGATAGAGGAAGCAAGCGATTCCTCGTTTGCTTTAGACAAAATGCACCATAAATCTTCGGTTAAAATGAGATCCGGTGATCTTCGTAACAATTTTGAATAATATAAGCCATTCCGAAGATTTCCATGTCCTCAGGGAACAATATTTGTACCATAGGAAGGACAAAGTCAGTTAAAATACACCTTGTTGTTAATAGCTATGTAGAACAACTAAAAGGTTAAAGAGAATTCCGTGATACGGCTGCCCAAATCATCCCAGGGCCACCACCATGCTTCACGGCAAAAGACAGAGGTGAAGGATTCTTTGGGCTGTCACCAGACAAACTTGATGATTCATGAGAAAATATGATGATTTTCTAAGCGTACCTTAGATGTGGCACAAGGCCGAAAGTATGGGGCACCCAGTGAGGATCGAACTCACTATTCAGTTGTAATTGATCTAGTGAGACAAGCTTCCCAACCATTACATCTATCACGACATATATGGTGATTTTCTAAGCGTAGCCTAGATATGGCACAAGGCCTGAGATATGGGGCGCCTAGTGAGGATCGAACTCACTATTCAGTCGTAACTGATGGAGCGAGACAGGCTTCCTAATCAATGGTATCCAGCTTTATGGAGATCACTTCGGGCGGTTTTGCTTAACGCAGAGTAAGCAAGATGGTCGTTTAGTTTTGCTACCACTTTTGTTCGATGGCTTTTAGACACAATACTTTCCACTTTTCTATAGTCCCTTTCTATGAACTTTGCCTTTGTTATGGGACCTTACCCATAATAACATAATGGACTGTTCCATACGTAATAAATACTGCGCCTTAAGAGGAAGCAGGGAGTTCCGTCTGAAATCTGGAGTGAAGTCCGAAGTCTGGAGTGAAGTCCGTCAGGAGTCAGTCAGAGCGAGCGAGTCAGTCAGTTGAATCAGAGGCAGTCCGTAACAGAGTCGCGTTCAGACAATTACTACTAAACCTGATTGTTCGTACTAACACTTTCTACCTCTCTGTATATATTCCTGTTTGTAATATATCTGTGTTATTCCATATCCGTATTCGAGTTTTTTATTGGTTCTACCTTGGACTATCAACGTGGTACAAGGAACCGGACCATAACAGCCTTCTTTCCAGAATTATTCTTACGTTGGGTTTTAGAAAGCCACCATGATTATCGAGATTGTACCCTTTGAAACATTTCAATGGTTTTAGTGACTGAAGCTCCAGCCATCTGCCCTTCAACAATTTGTCCTTATTGGAAATCAGATAGGTCACTAATTTGAACTTCTATATAAATAAAACGGAGTGAACGTCTGTCCGTCCTTTTTTTGGATCTCGGCGAATCATAAACAATCTGAAGTAAAAGGTAGTAACTACTGTAGTTAAACGCGATTAAGAATTAAATAAATAAAAACAAAATAAAATATATAAATAAATATATAAATATATAAATAAATAAATATATAAATAAATAAATATATAAATATATAAATAAATAAAAGAAAATAAAATTAAATAAATAACTCTTTTAAAGTTAAATTGAAATAGCGAACAGAACCAAAGGTTAAAAAAAAACAATTCTTTATTAAAGCTTTAACATTAATTTCGCTTTTCGTCGCAATTACAATTCATATCGTATAATTAAGCCATAATTAAAACTTAAGCAGGGCACAGTACATTGCTCATATAGTTTGTGTTTTTTTTTCTTTTCCTAGCACGTGTACTGTGACGTATTCGAAATATCACATACTTCGAGTTTCCTAATGTCTTTTAAAAGTGACTTTATGTGAAGGGATCATAAATAATAGATTTTAAAAGAAAATAAAAATTGTGCGCAAAATAAATGTAAACAAACTCTGGAGATCGGTTGCGTACACGAAGAAAGATTATGCCGAATTAAGGTCTGGAATAAAGATAAAATAATTTTATTATTCCTAAATTCTTATAATTCTTACGTACATAGGATACTAAAGGTAGATGGCCCAGAAGCCCTTCGCAGGAGGTAGCCTAAAGTTCACTCGAAGGGCGACTTCTAGGCTAGTATTTAAATACAAATATCTGCAATAAAGAAAAACGAGGGACTATATCATGAAGTAGAAGACATGCATAATATATATGAACAGACTAGAACAGTTTGGAATTTGTCATGTTACCAAATTCCAGCGTTCCAACATCTTCCGCGCTTCCTGTCGGTACATAATTATAACTGACGATTGCGTTTTTAATATTCTATCCTCCTTCTTACACATATGTAATCCAATCAACAAAAACATTGCTTTAATTTGACGAGGTCCTAAAGGACAAAACGTGTTGCTCAGAATTTTTCCACTTTGTCATTCATTTGGTCTAAAATTGTATTGATATATACGAAAGTAAGTTAAAAATTCTGCTCACGCATGCTTATAGTTGATACTGTTGTGGTCACATGATCGAAGTTGGAGTTTGATCGTGCTAGTTTTCTTTTTGCTGTTACAGTGTAAACGTGACCGCTCCGCTAGCAGTGTGCACCAAGGAGGAACACACCAAACCCTGCTAGAGACAATAGAAGTGAGCGAGAACGTTTTAATTTAGTGTGTATGCACGACAGAATCAATCTGTGCCAAGCGACTTCACCGTGCGTACTTTAGCTCCGTTACCATAGCAACAGTCCCGATACTTTTTGATCAGACCTCGTATAGTTACCTGTACATCTACCTGTAGACCACAGTTTGCGCGTAATAAAACCTTCTTTATTTTTCCTTTAACCCCTTTCGATTTATAATCTCCTTTCTCGCTTGACGGTGTCGCCATTATTGCTAAACAAAAGAGATCCTCTTTATTCTATCAATGTCCATAGAACCGCAAACCGTTCCCACTCCCACCAGCATCATCAATTTATTCGGCTGTAATGGTCACGGCTGACCGCTCCTCGGTCAAATGATAGACGAACACGACTAATCAGCTTTCACTATCGGTCCCCTTCTGCTTTTAAAAATGTCCCTCGATAGACAGTTTCATCACTACGATTTTTTCATGTTTTTTTTTTTTTGCTTTTAGCTTGTTTTTCTTTTTGTTTTGTTTTGTTGTTACTTTGCATTTCTTTTCTTTATTTTTTTTATTTTATTAATTTTTTTTTTTTTTTTTGACAGCATTCAATAGACATTTATATTTTTCATAAAAGAAAGAAGCCGAGCGTTGCTAGGACTCGAATTTCAAGCGACGAGAGACAAAGAGAAGAGAATGACGCGAACTGAGAAGGAAGAGTTTGAAACAAAAGTGGGTACCAAGTTAATAATTAACTTGTGTAGTGCAACCTGGACGGTATTATTATTATTTCAATATTCGTATAGATCCGCTATCCCGGCTCTTGAAATGCTTCGTCCGTCTTTTGGAGAAATAATCTTTAGACTAAACACATGTTTTGAGTGGCACACTCGATTCAAAGTCAGTCGAGTTTCATTGCAAGATGATGGCCGTTCAGAACAACTACGTCCAAAAAAAAACGACAGAAAATGGCAAACAAAATTGTAGATTAATTCACATGGACCATGCTCAAAAAATCCATCAACTTTCTAACATCAATGGAATTAGTTGTGGAGTAGTATTTTTTTTTTTATCTCGTAAGTGCCTGAGTTTCAGAAACCAAAATAAATTCTTAAACAAGAAAACTGAAATAATGGGTAAGTGTAGACATATAAATAAATACTTACTTTGCCATCTAAGCACTAACAAATAATAACATAAAATAAATAATATAAATAAAATTAAATAAATAAATATATGAACATAAAATAAATACATTAAATTAAAATAAGAAATAAAGATAGAAATAAATATAAATAAAATAAGCATAAATTAAGATAAACGAACAAATATCAAATATACACATATGTATGTATGTGTGTGCTTATATGCATACACACAAAAAAATCAGCAACAAACATAACCTTCCATAATTAATACCTCAATATTTAAGATAACGCCAAGGCAAAAAACTAGAAGTTACTCAATAAAAATATAACAATAGATTAATGATAACATATAAGCAAATATTTAATTTACGACCTAAACACTATTTTAAAATATATATGCGTGCGTGCGTCTGTTTGTGCGTGAGGGTGCGTGCGTGTGAGTGTGGGGGTGTATATTATATGCCTTATATACATATATTGAAACAACAAAGAAAATACTCCATAAGCGTAACCACGAATAATGAATACCCTAATATTTGAAAAAAAAAATCACTTTACCATTTAAGCACTAATTAAACGATTGATGACAAGGCACAGATACACGTGTGTATGCATCTATGCGCGCGCGCGTCTATGTATGCACATGCGTGTCTATATATCTGTATATTTAAACATGTATTATTAAATATAACAGACAATGAATGTCTATTATGTCTCATCATGAGCCGTTCTAATGTTCGTATATTTGCTTTAATTTCGGGTGAAAATAAAGACAAACATTGTCCAACATTTGGATATTTTTTTTTATTAAGTTGATCCAGATATGAGATACTACCAAATGATATGAGCCATCCTTAGAGTGATTTTACAGACATGAGACAAAGATATCCACCGCCAAATATGATATTTTGTTATTCTGACATAGAAGATAGCTATACGTTGTTCACGGACGCGAAATTACAGACTCAGATCGTAAGTTAAAGATGAGGTTCTATGATGTCATATCACGCGATAGACCAAAGTATTACAACAGAACCAATGCCTAGATGCAATGTAATGTGTTGTGACTAGTTTAAAATGTAATTTTGTTGAGTTGCTTCATTTTAATGTAGATGGCCTCCAATATCTGAAGGTCCTTTTTACTGTGTGTATGTATGGGTATTTGTTATAGTGGAACACACCTATTTTATCGTTAAAAGACTCTCCCATCTATAATAAGTAGGAATAGTTAGAGTAACGATTCAGTCAGTCAGTCGATGTCGGACGACAGTTAGTCGAATACGAAAGTATCAACGACCACAACTAGATTACTCTGCGTTATACTTATATCAAGTTCCTAACGTTTTGTACGTCGAACCTATTTTAGGACCGACTTAGTACAAATACAAGCCTCCACTGCGAAATCACTCCACAACAGTATTATTCTGTTATCAATTAATATTTGTCTAATATTATGTACATGGCTATGTTTTTTCTAAGAAATATTGCTTAATAGAACTAAGATAAGAAATGTGACAGTAAGTCTACGGGAGAGCGTGGTTGCAGTAAAACCAATATATGTATCGGGTTTATTATTAGCATCAGAGATACAATCTCTGAACGAGAATATAAACTGATGCACTACATTCGTTTTTTTTTTTTTTTTTTTTGTTTGATTTGTTTTGTTTGTTTTTTTTTGTAGTGGATTTAGTTTTGTGGTTGTAGGGTTATTAGAGACTATGAGATCAATAGTTTTAAATTTTTTATAATATAAATTTTATATGCATGTAAGTATATGCATACAAATTCAAGCAACAATAAATAAAAATTCAATTATAAACATAATAATTCTTATAATCAATACCATAATACTTAAGATACCACCGAACCAAATAAGAATAACGAAATAATGGCCAAGTAAAGACCTATATAAATATTTACCTTATCATTTAAGCATTAAAATAAAATGAAAAAACATGTAATAAATGAAATACAATTTTAAAAAATGAAGAAAACCCTCAAGAATTAACAGGAATAGTGAATGTCTAAAAAATCGTATGTCAAAATTGCTACATCTGAAAAGAAAGAGAAAGAGAAAGTATAAAAGCAGTAAGGAGAAAATAAAAAATGGCAAGAAAAAATACGAAAAAGAGTAATAACCACGATATTTTTCATATACATATGTTCAATTTACTCTATTTTTATCTTAAAAGCAATATAACTGGATGAACCTTTTCAGTTCCATATGAGCATAGGTTCTAGAAAAAGGACTGTATAAAAGTACTCACACTCAGGAGGTAGCTGTTTATATGCCTGTCTGTATCACAAATCTTTACCACACCTGCAAACTAGATACAGTTGTAAGGTCACATATTTCTTCATTCAGTGGCCGAAACTGGCCACTGAATGCGCCGGCTTCTTTGATGTTCTGGGAATACTCAGTGTCGCCCAACGTTCCAGCCACAAACACCAAAGGTGAGCATAACATACAAATCGGTCAGGCTTTTAGGTTTTATGTCTTTTGTGGATAAAAGGTTTTCTGTTGCTGACGCCACTTAATCTTCTTTGCCATAATACAGTGAAATAATTCTAAATGTCATTCACACAAAAGCGACAGTCCTATTGACATGAACAGACTCATTCATGAGCCCAGACTTAAACACACTGAAAGATATTTCGATGACTAATTCGAAAATACATCTATTAATTAAGCAGTTTTTCATTTTTTAAATTACAGTCAAGAATTAAGCCAATAAAAGTGAAAAAGGGAAAACATAAAGTGAAATTAACCGTGGATGACCACATAATCAAATATATTGATAAAATATGAGGAAATCATAGTCTCTAGTGTTAGATACAACACTATACCAGACTGAATAAGTCATGGAAATAATGATAATATTTAACCTGAGAATTTTAGACAATACCAGGAAAGCTGAGGAGTTGAATACATCAAAGATGAGGATACTAGTCTGAATAATTCATGGAATAATGACAATACTTCATCTGAGAACTTTAGACAACACTAGGAAGGCTGGAGAGTTGAATACAACAAAGATGAGGATACTAGTCTGAATAATTCATGGAATAATGACAATACTTCATCTGAGAACTTTAGACAACACTAGGAAGGCTGAGAGTTGAATACAATAAAGATGAGGATACTAGTCTGAATAATTCATGGAATAATGACAATACTTCATCTGAGAACTTTAGACAACACTAGGAAGGCTGGAGAGTTGAATACAACAAAGATGAGGATACTAGTCTGAATAATTCATGGAATAATGACAATACTTCATCTAAGAACTTTAGACAACACTAGGAAGGCTGGAGAGTTGAATACAACAAAGATGAGGATACTAGTCTGAATAATTCATGGAATAATGACAATACTTCATCTGAGAACTTTAGACAACACTAGGAAGGCTGGAGAGTTGAATACAACAAAGATGAGGATACTAGTCTGAATAATTCATGGAATAATGACAATACTTCATCTGAGAACTTTAGACAACACTAGGAAGGCTGGAGAGTTGAATACAACAAAGATGAGGATACTAGTCTGAATAATTCATGGAATAATGACAATACTTCATCTGAGAACTTTAGACAACACTAGGAAGGCTGGAGAGTTGAATACAACAAAGATGAGGATACTAGTCTGAATAATTCATGGAATAATGACAATACTTCATCTGAGAACTTTAGACAACACTAGGAAGGCTGGAGAGTTGAATACAACAAAGATGAGGATACTAGTCTGAATAATTCATAGAATAATGACAATACTTCATCTGAGAACTTTAGACAACACTAGGAAGGCTGGAGAGTTGAATACAACAAAGATGAGGATACTAGTCTGAATAATTCATGGAATAATGACAATACTTCATCTGAGAACTTTAGACAACACTAGGAAGGCTGGAGAGTTGAATACAACAAAGATGAGGATACTAGTCTGAATAATTCATGGAATAATGACAATACTTCATCTGAGAACTTTAGACAACACTAGGAAGGCTGGAGAGTTGAATACAACAAAGATGAGGATACTAGTCTGAATAATTCATGGAATAATGACAATACTTCATCTGAGAACTTTAGACAACACTAGGAAGGCTGGAGAGTTGAATACAATAAAGATGAGGATACTAGTCTGAATAATTCATGGAATAATGACAATACTTCATCTGAGAACTTTAGACAACACTAGGAAGGCTGGAGAGGTTGAATACAACAAAGATGAGGATACTAGTCTGAATAATTCATGGAATAATGACAATACTTCATCTGAGAACTTTAGACAACACTAGGAAGGCTGGAGAGTTGAATACAACAAAGATGAGGATACTAGTCTGAATAATTCATGGAATAATGACAATACTTCATCTGAGAACTTTAGACAACACTAGGAAGGCTGGAGAGTTGAATACAACAAAGATGAGGATACTAGTCTGAATAATTCATGGAATAATGACAATACTTCATCTGAGAACTTTTAACAAACACTAGGAAGGCTGGAGAGTTGAATACAACAAAGATGAGGATACTAGTCTGAATAATTCATGGAATAATGACAATACATCATCTGAGAACTTTAGACAACACTAGGAAGGCTGGAGAGTTGAATACAACAAAGATGAGGATACTCGTCTGAATAATTCATGGAATAATGACAATACTTCATCGAGAACTTTAGACAACACTAGGAAGGCTGGAGAGTTGAATACAATAAAAGATGAGGATACTAGTCTGAATAATTCATGGAATAATGACAATACTTCATCTGAGAACTTTAGACAACACTAGGAAGGCTGGAGAGTTGAATACAACAAAGATGAGGATACTAGTCTGAATAATTCATAGAATAATGACAATACTTCATCTGAGAACTTTAGACAACACTAGGAAGGCTGGAGAGTTGAATACAACAAAGATGAGGATACTAGTCTGAATAATTCATGGAATAATGACAATACTTCATCTGAGAACTTTAGACAACACTAGGAAGGCTGGAGAGTTGAATACAACAAAGATGAGGATACTAGTCTGAATAATTCATAGAATAATGACAATACTTCATCTGAGAACTTTAGACAACACTAGGAAGGCTGGAGAGTTGAATACAACAAAGATGAGGATACTAGTCTGAATAATTCATGGAATAATGACAATACTTCATCTGAGAACTTTAGACAACACTAGGAAGGCTGGAGAGTTGAATACAACAAAGATGAGGATACTAGTCTGAATAATTCATGGAATAATGACAATACTTCATCTGAGAACTTTAGACAACACTAGGAAGGCTGGAGAGTTGAATACAACAAAGATGAGGATACTAGTCTGAATAATTCTAGAATAATGACAATACTTCATCTGAGAACTTTAGACAACACTAGGAAGGCTGGAGAGTTGAATACAACAAAAGATGAGGATACTAGTCTGAATAATTCATGGAATAATGACAATACTTCATCTGAGAACTTTAGACAACACTAGGAAGGCTGGAGAGTTGAATACAACAAAGATGAGGATACTAGTCTGAATAATTCATAGAATAATGACAATACTTCATCTGAGAACTTTAGACAACACTAGGAAGGCTGGAGAGTTGAATACAACAAAGATGAGGATACTAGTCTGAATAATTCATGGAATAATGACAATACTTCATCTGAGAACTTTAGACAACACTAGGAAGGCTGGAGAGTTGAATACAACAAAGATGAGGATACTAGTCTGAATAATTCATAGAATAATGACAATACTTCATCTGAGAACTTTAGACAACACTAGGAAGGCTGGAGAGTTGAATACAACAAAGATGAGGATACTAGTCTGAATAATTCATAGAATAATGACAATACTTCATCTGAGAACTTTAGGGACAACACTAGGAAGGCTGGAGAGTTGAATACAACAAAGATGAGGATACTAGTCTGAATAATTCATGGAATAATGACAATACTTCATCTGGAGAACTTTGACAACACTAGGAAGGCTAGTTGAATACAACAAAGATGAGGATACTAGTCTGAATAATTCATGGAATAATGACAATACTTCATCTGAGAACTTTGAAGACAACACTAGGAAGGCTAGTTGAATACAACAAAGATGAGGATACTAGTCTGAATAATTCATGGAATAATGACAATACTTCATCTGAGAACTTTAGACAACACTAGGAAGGCTGGAGAGTTGAATACAACAAAGATGAGGATACTAGTCTGAATAATTCATGGAATAATGACAATACTTCATCTGAGAACTTTAGGACAACACTAGGAAGGCTGGAGAGTTGAATACAACAAAGATGAGGATACTAGTCTGAATAATTCATGGAATAATGACAATACTTCATCTGAGAACTTTAGACAACACTAGGAAGGCTGGAGAGTTGAATACAACAAAGATGAGGATACTAGTCTGAATAATTCATGGAATAATGACAATACTTCATCTAAGAACTTTAGACAACACTAGGAAGGCTGGAGTTGAATACAACAAAGATGAGGATACTAGTCTGAATAATTCATGGAATAATGACAATACTTCATCTGAGAACTTTAGACAACACTAGGAAGGCTGGAGAGTTGAATACAACAAAAGATGAGGATACTAGTCTGAATAATTCATGGAATAATGACAATATTTCATCTGAGAACTTTAGACAACACTAGGAAGGCTGGAGAGTTGAATACAACAAAGATGAGGATACTAGTCTGAATAATTCATGGAATAATGACAATACTTCATCTGAGAACTTTAGACAACACTAGGAAGGCTGGAGAGTTGAATACAACAAAGATGAGGGATACTAGTCTGAATAATTCATGGAATAATGACAATACTTCATCTGAGAACTTTAAAACACTAGGAAGGCTGGAGAGTTGAATACAACAAAGATGAGGATACTAGTCTGAATAATTCATGGAATAATGACAATACTTCATCTGAGAACTTTAGACAACACTAGGAAGGCTGGAGAGTTGAATACAACAAAAGATGAGGATACTAGTCTGAATAATTCATGGAATAATGACAATACTTCATCTGAGAACTTTAGACAACACTAGGAAGGCTGGAGAGTTGAATACAACAAAAGATGAGGATACTAGTCTGAATAATTCATGGAATAATGACAATACTTCATCTGAGAACTTTAGACAACACTAGGAAGGCTGGAGAGTTGAATACAACAAAGATGAGGATACTAGTCTGAATAATTCATGGAATAATGACAATACTTCATCTGAGAACTTTAGACAACACTAGGAAGGCTGGAGAGTTGAATACAACAAAGATGAGGATACTAGTCTGAATAATTCATGGAATAATGACAATACTTCATCTGAGAACTTTAGACAACACTAGGAAGGCTGGAGAGTTGAATACAACAAAGATGAGGATACTAGTCTGAATAATTCATGGAATAATGACAATACTTCATCTGAGAACTTTAGACAACACTAGGAAGGCTGGAGAGTTGAATACAACAAAGATGAGGATACTAGTCTGAATAATTCATGGAATAATGACAATACTTCATCTGAGAACTTTAGACAACACTAGGAAGGCTGGAGAGTTGAATACAACAAAGATGAGGATACTAGTCTGAATAATTCATGGAATAATGACAATACTTCATCTGAGAACTTTAGACAACACTAGGAAGGCTGGAGAGTTGAATACAACAAAGATGAGGATACTAGTCTGAATAATTCATGGAATAATGACAATACTTCATCTGAGAACTTTAGACAACACTAGGAAGGCTGGAGAGTTGAATACAACAAAGATGAGGATACTAGTCTGAATAATTCATGGAATAATGACAATACTTCATCTGAGAACTTTAGACAACACTAGGAAGGCTGGAGAGTTGAATACAACAAAGATGAGGATACTAGTCTGAATAATTCATGGAATAATGACAATACTTCATCTGAGAACTTTAGACAACACTAGGAAGGCTGGAGAGTTGAATACAACAAAGATGAGGATACTAGTCTGAATAATTCATGGAATAATGACAATACTTCATCTGAGAACTTTAGACAACACTAGGAAGGCTGGAGAGTTGAATACAACAAAGATGAGGATACTAGTCTGAATAATTCATGGAATAATGACAATACTTCATCTGAGAACTTTAGACAACACTAGGAAGGCTGGAGAGTTGAATACAACAAAGATGAGGATACTAGTCTGAATAATTCATGGAATAATGACAATACTTCATCTGAGAACTTTTAGACAACACTAGGAAGGCTGGAGAGTTGAATACAACAAAGATGAGGATACTAGTCTGAATAATTCATGGAATAATGACAATACTTCATCTGAGAACTTTAGACAACACTAGGAAGGCTGGAGAGTTGAATACAACAAAGATGAGGATACTAGTCTGAATAATTCATGGAATAATGACAATACTTCATCTGAGAACTTTAGACAACACTAGGAAGGCTGGGAGAGTTGAATACAACAAAGATGAGGATACTAGTCTGAATAATTCATGGAATAATGACAATACTTCATCTGAGAACTTTAGACAACACTAGGAAGGCTGGAGAGTTGAATACAACAAAGATGAGGATAATAGTCTGAATAATTCATGGAATAATGACAATACTTCATCTGAGAACTTTAGACAACACTAGGAAGGCTGGAGAGTTGAATACAACAAAGATGAGGATACTAGTCTGAATAATTCATGGAATAATGACAATACTTCATCTGAGAACTTTAGACAACACTAGGAAGGCTGGAGAGTTGAATACAACAAAGATGAGGATACTAGTCTGAATAATTCATGGAATAATGACAATACTTCATCTGAGAACTTTAGACAACACTAGGAAGGCTGGAGAGTTGAATACAACAAAGATGAGGATACTAGTCTGAATAATTCATGGAATAATGACAATACTTCATCTGAGAACTTTAGACAACACTAGGAAGGCTGGAGAGTTGAATACAACAAAGATGAGGATACTAGTCTGAATAATTCATGGAATAATGACAATACTTTATCTGAGAACTTTAGACAACACTAGGAAGGCTGGAGAGTTGAATACAACAAAGATGAGGATACTAGTCTGAATAATTCATGGAATAATGAAAATATTTCATCTGAGAACTTTAGACAACACTAGGAAGGCTGGAGAGTTGAATACAACAAAGATGAGGATACTAGTCTGAATAATTCATGGAATAATGACAATACTTCATCTGAGAACTTTTAGACAACACTAGGAAGGCTGGAGAGTTGAATACAACAAAGATGAGGATACTAGTCTGAATAATTCATGGAATAATGACAATACTTCATCTGGAGAACTTTAGACAACACTAGGAAGGCTGGAGAGTTGAATACAACAAAAGATGAGGATACTAGTCTGAATAATTCATGGAATAATGAAAATATTTCATCTGAGAACTTTAGACAACACTAGGAAGGCTGGAGAGTTGAATACAACAAAGATGAGGATACTAGTCTGAATAATTCATGGAATAATGACAATACTTCATCTGAGAACTTTAGACAACACTAGGAAGGCTGGAGAGTTGAATACAACAAAGATGAGGATACTAGTCTGAATAATTCATGGAATAATGACAATACTTCATCTGAGAACTTTAGACAACACTAGGAAGGCTGGAGAGTTGAATACAACAAAGATGAGGATACTAGTCTGAATAATTCATGGAATAATGACAATACTTCATCTGAGAACTTTAGACAACACTAGGAAGGCTGGAGAGTTGAATACAACAAAGATGAGGATACTAGTCTGAATAATTCATGGAATAATGACAATACTTCATCTGAGAACTTTAGACAACACTAGGAAGGCTGGAGAGTTGAATACAACAAAGATGAGGATACTAGTCTGAATAATTCATGGAATAATGACAATACTTCATCTGAGAACTTTAGACAACACTAGGAAGGCTGGAGAGTTGAATACAACAAAGATGAGGATACTAGTCTGAATAATTCATGGAATAATGACAATACTTCATCTGAGAACTTTAGACAACACTAGGAAGGCTGGAGAGTTGAATACAACAAAGATGAGGATACTAGTCTGAATAATTCATGGAATAATGACAATACTTCATCTGAGAACTTTTAGACAACACTAGGAAGGCTGGAGAGTTGAATACAACAAAAGATGAGGATACTAGTCTGAATAATTCATGGAATAATGACAATACTTCATCTGAGAACTTTTAGACAACACTAGGAAGGCTGGAGAGTTGAATACAACAAAGATGAGGATACTAGTCTGAATAATTCATGGAATAATGACAATACTTCATCTGAGAACTTTAGACAACACTAGGAAGGCTGGAGAGTTGAATACAACAAAGATGAGGATACTAGTCTGAATAATTCATGGAATAATGACAATACTTCATCTGAGAACTTTGAACAACACTAGGAAGGCTGGAGAGTTGAATACAACAAAGATGAGGATACTAGTCTGAATAATTCATGGAATAATGACAATACTTCATCTGAGAACTTTAGACAACACTAGGAAGGCTGGAGAGTTGAATACAACAAAGATGAGGATACTAGTCTGAATAATTCATGGAATAATGACAATACTTCATCTGAGAACTTTAGACAACACTAGGAAGGCTGGAGAGTTGAATACAACAAAGATGAGGATACTAGTCTGAATAATTCATGGAATAATGACAATACTTCATCTGAGAACTTTAGACAACACTAGGAAGGCTGGAGAGTTGAATACAACAAAGATGAGGATACTAGTCTGAATAATTCATGGAATAATGACAATACTTCATCTGAGAACTTTTAGACAACACTAGGAAGGCTGGAGAGTTGAATACAACAAAGATGAGGATACTAGTCTGAATAATTCATGGAATAATGACAATACTTCATCTGGAGAACTTTAGACAACACTAGGAAGGCTGGAGAGTTGAATACAACAAAGATGAGGATACTAGTCTGAATAATTCATGGAATAATGACAATACTTCATCTGAGAACTTTAGACAACACTAGGAAGGCTGGAGAGTTGAATACAACAAAGATGAGGATACTAGTCTGAATAATTCATGGAATAATGACAATACTTCATCTGAGAACTTTAGACAACACTAGGAAGGCTGGAGAGTTGAATACAACAAAGATGAGGATACTAGTCTGAATAATTCATGGAATAATGACAATACTTCATCTGAGAACTTTAGACAACACTAGGAAGGCTGGAGAGTTGAATACAACAAAGATGAGGATACTAGTCTGAATAATTCATGGAATAATGACAATACTTCATCTGAGAACTTTAGACAACACTAGGAAGGCTGGAGAGTTGAATACAACAAAGATGAGGATACTAGTCTGAATAATTCATGGAATAATGACAATACTTCATCTGAGAACTTTAGACAACACTAGGAAGGCTGGAGAGTTGAATACAACAAAGATGAGGATACTAGTCTGAATAATTCATGGAATAATGACAATACTTCATCTGAGAACTTTAGACAACACTAGGAAGGCTGGAGAGTTGAATACAACAAAAGATGAGGATACTAGTCTGAATAATTCATGGAATAATGACAATACTTCATCTGAGAACTTTAGACAACACTAGGAAGGCTGGAGAGTTGAATACAACAAAGATGAGGATACTAGTCTGAATAATTCATGGAATAATGACAATACTTCATCTGAGAACTTTAGACAACACTAGGAAGGCTGGAGAGTTGAATACAACAAAGATGAGGATACTAGTCTGAATAATTCATGGAATAATGACAATACTTCATCTGAGAACTTTAGACAACACTAGGAAGGCTGGAGGTTGAATACAACAAAGATGAGGATACTAGTCTGAATAATTCATGGAATAATGACAATACTTCATCTGAGAACTTTAGACAACACTAGGAAGGCTGGAGAGTTGAATACAACAAAGATGAGGATACTAGTCTGAATAATTCATGGAATAATGACAATACTTCATCTGAGAACTTTAGACAACACTAGGAAGGCTGGAGAGTTGAATACAACAAAGATGAGGATACTAGTCTGAATAATTCATGGAATAATGACAATACTTCATCTGAGAACTTTAGACAACACTAGGAAGGCTGGAGAGTTGAATACAACAAAGATGAGGATACTAGTCTGAATAATTCATGGAATAATGACAATACTTCATCTGAGAACTTTAGACAACACTAGGAAGGCTGGAGAGTTGAATACAACAAAGATGAGGATACTAGTCTGAATAATTCATGGAATAATGACAATACTTCATCTGAGAACTTTGAACAACACTAGGAAGGCTGGAGAGTTGAATACAACAAAGATGAGGATACTAGTCTGAATAATTCATGGAATAATGACAATCTTTCATCTGAGATCTTTAGACAACACTAGGAAGGCTGGAGAGTTGAATACAACAAAGATGAGGATACTAGTCTGAATAATTCATGGAATAATGAAAATACTTCATCTGAGAACTTTAGACAACACTAGGAAGGCTGGAGAGTTGAATACAACAAAGATGAGGATACTAGTCTGAATAATTCATGGAATAATGACAATACTTCATCTGAGAACTTTAGACAACACTAGGAAGGCTGGAGAGTTGAATACAACAAAGATGAGGATACTAGTCTGAATAATTCATGGAATAATGACAATACTTCATCTGAGAACTTTAGACAACACTAGGAAGGCTGGAGAGTTGAATACAACAAAGATGAGGATACTAGTCTGAATAATTCATGGAATAATGACAATACTTCATCTGAGAACTTTAGACAACACTAGGAAGGCTGGAGAGTTGAATACAACAAAGATGAGGATACTAGTCTGAATAATTCATGGAATAATGACAATACTTCATCTGAGAACTTTAGACAACACTAGGAAGGCTGGAGAGTTGAATACAACAAAAGATGAGGATACTAGTCTGAATAATTCATGGAATAATGACAATACTTCATCTGAGAACTTTAGACAACACTAGGAAGGCTGGAGAGTTGAATACAACAAAGATGAGGATACTAGTCTGAATAATTCATGGAATAATGACAATACTTCATCTGAGAACTTTAGACAACACTAGGAAGGCTGGAGAGTTGAATACAACAAAGATGAGGATACTAGTCTGAATAATTCATGGAATAATGACAATACTTCATCTGAGAACTTTAGACAACACTAGGAAGGCTGGAGAGTTGAATACAACAAAAGATGAGGATACTAGTCTGAATAATTCATGGAATAATGACAATACTTCATCTGAGAACTTTAGACAACACTAGGAAGGCTGGAGAGTTGAATACAACAAAGATGAGGATACTAGTCTGAATAATTCATGGAATAATGACAATACTTCATCTGAGAACTTTAGACAACACTAGGAAGGCTGGAGAGTTGAATACAACAAAGATGAGGATACTAGTCTGAATAATTCATGGAATAATGACAATACTTCATCTGAGAACTTTAGACAACACTAGGAAGGCTGGAGAGTTGAATACAACAAAGATGAGGATACTAGTCTGAATAATTCATGGAATAATGACAATACTTCATCTGAGAACTTTAGACAACACTAGGAAGGCTGGAGAGTTGAATACAACAAAGATGAGGATACTAGTCTGAATAATTCATGGAATAATGACAATACTTCATCTGAGAACTTTAGACAACACTAGGAAGGCTGGAGAGTTGAATACAACAAAGATGAGGATACTAGTCTGAATAATTCATGGAATAATGACAATACTTCATCCTGAAAGAACTTTAGACAACACTAGGAAGGCTGGAGAGTTGAATACAACAAAGATGAGGATACTAGTCTGAATAATTCATGGAATAATGACAATACTTCATCTGAGAGCAACACTAGGAAGGCTGGAGAGTTGAATACAACAAAGATGAGGATACTAGTCTGAATAATTCATGGAATAATGAAAATATTTCATCTGAGAACTTTAGACAACACTAGGAAGGCTGGAGAGTTGAATACAACAAAGATGAGGATACTAGTCTGAATAATTCATGGAATAATGACAATACTTCATCTGAGAACTTTTGGAGACAACACTAGGAAGGCTGGAGAGTTGAATACAACAAAGATGAGGATACTAGTCTGAATAATTCATGGAATAATGACAATACTTCATCTGAGAACTTTAGACAACCCTAGGAAGGCTGGAGAGTTGAATACAACAAAGATGAGGATACTAGTCTGAATAATTCATGGAATAATGACAATACTTCATCTGAGAACTTTAGACAACACTAGGAAGGCTGGAGAGTTGAATACACAAAAGATGAGGATACTAGTCTGAATAATTCATGGAATAATGACAATACTTCATCTGAGAACTTTAGACAACACTAGGAAGGCTGGAGAGTTGAATACAACAAAAGATGAGGATACTAGTCTGAATAATTCATGGAATAATGACAAATTCATCTGAGAACTTTAGACAACACTAGGAAGGCTGGAGAGTTGAATACAACAAAGATGAGGATACTATCTGAATAATTCATGGAATAATGACAATACTTCATCTGAGAACTTTAGACAACACTAGGAAGGCTGGAGAGTTGAATACAACAAAGATGAGGATACTAGTCTGAATAATTCATGGAATAATGACAATACTTTTTCTGAGAACTTTGGACAACACTAGGAAGGCTGGAAGTTGAATACAACAAAGATGAGGATACTAGTCTGAATAATTTATGGAATAATGACAATACTTTTTCTGAGAACTTTAGACAACACTAGGAAGGCTGGAGAGTTGAATACAACAAAGATGAGGATACTAGTCTGAATAATTCATGGAATAATGAAAATACTTCATCTGAGAACTTTAGACAACACTAGGAAGGCTGGAGGTTGAATACAACAAAGATGAGGATACTAGTCTGAATAATTCATGGAATAATGACAATACTTCATCTGAGAACTTTAGACAACACTAGGAAGGCTGGAGAGTTGAATACAACAAAGATGAGGATACTAGTCTGAATAATTCATGGAATAATGAAAAAGATACAACAAAGAGAACTTTCACTAGGAAGGCTGGAGAGTTGAATACAACAAAAGATGAGGATACTAGTCTGAATAATTCATGGAATAATGACAATACTTCATCTGAGAACTTTAGACAACACTAGGAAGGCTGGAGAGTTGAATACAACAAAGATGAGGATACTAGTCTGAATAATTCATGGAATAATGACAATACTTCATCTAGAACAACACTAGGAATGGAAGTTGAATACAACAAGATGAGGATACTAGTCTGAATAATTCATGGAATAATGACAATACTTCATCTGAGAACTTTAGACAACACTAGGAAGGCTGGAGAGTTGAATACAACAAAGATGAGGATACTAGTCTGAATAATTCATGGAATAATGACAATACTTCATCTGAGAACTTTAGACAACACTAGGAAGGCTGGAGAGTTGAATACAACAAAGATGAGGATACTAGTCTGAATAATTCATGGAATAATGACAATACTTCATCTGAGAACTTTAGACAACACTAGGAGGCTGGAGAGTTGAATACAACAAAGATGGGGATACTCGTCTGAATAATTCATGGAATAATGACAATACTTCATCTGAGAACTTTAGACAACACTAGGAAGGCTGGAGAGTTGAATACAACAAAGATGAGGATACTAGTCTGAATAATTCATGGAATAATGACAATACTTCATCTGAGAACTTTTAGACAACTTAGGAAGGCTGGAGAGTTAGATACAACAAAGATGAGGATACTAGTCTGAATAATTCATGGAATAATGACAATACTTCATCTGAAAAAAGAACTTTAGACAACACTAGGGCTGGAGAGTTGAATACAACAAAGATGAGGATACTAGTCTGAATAATTCATGGAATAATGACAATACTTCATCTGAGAACTTTAGACAACACTAGGAAGGCTGGAGGTTGAATACAACAAAGATGAGGATACTAGTCTGAATAATTCATGGAATAATGACAATACTTCATCTGAGAACTTTAGACAACACTAGGAAGGCTGGAGAGTTGAATACAACAAAAGATGAGGATACTAGTCTGAATAATTCATGGAATAATGACAATACTTCATCTGAGAACTTTAGACAACACTAGGAAGGCTGGAGAGTTGAATACAACAAAGATGAGGATACTAGTCTGAATAATTCATGGAATAATGACAATACTTCATCTGAGAACTTTAGACAACACTAGGAAGGCTGGAGAGTTGAATACAACAAAGATGAGGATACTAGTCTGAATAATTCATGGAATAATGACAATACTTCATCTAACTTTAGACAACACTAGGAGGCTGGAGAGTTGAATACAACAAAGATGAGGATACTAGTCTGAATAATTCATGGAATAATGACAATACTTCATCTGAGAACTTTAGACAACACTAGGAAGGCTGGAGTTGAATACAACAAAGATGAGGATACTAGTCTGAATAATTCATGGAATAATGACAATACTTCATCTGAGAACTTTGAACAACACTAGGAAGGCTGGAGAGTTGAATACAACAAAGATGAGGATACTAGTCTGAATAATTCATGGAATAATGACAATACTTCATCTGAGAACTTTAGACAACACTAGGAAGGCTGGAGAGTTGAATACAACAAAGATAGGATGCTAGGAATAATTCTGGAATAATGACAATACTTCATCTGAGAACTTTAGACAACACTCGGAAGGCTGGAAGATACAACAAAGATGAGGATACTAGTCTGAATAATTCATGGAATAATGACAATACTTCATCTGAGAACTTTAGACAACACTAGGAAGGCTGGAGGGAGGTTGAATACAACAAAGATAGGATACTAGTCTGAATAATTCATGGAATAATGACAATACTTCATCTGAGAACTTTGAACCAACACTAGGAAGGCTAGGTTGAATACAACAAAGATGAGGATATAGTCTGAATAATTCATGGAATAATGACAATACTTCATCTGAGAACTTTAGACAACACTAGGAAGGCTGGAGGTTGAATACAACAAAAGATGAGGATACTAGTCTGAATAATTCATGGAATAATGACAATACTTTATCTGAGAACTTTAGACAACACTAGGAAGGCTGGAGAGTTGAATACAACAAAGATGAGGATACTAGTCTGAATAATTCATGGAATAATGACAATACTTCATCTGAGAACAACAAACTAGGAAGGCAGGAGGTTGAATACAACAAAGATGAGGATACTAGTCTGAATAATTCATGGAATAATGACAATACTTCATCTGAGAACTTTAGACAACACTAGGAAAGGCTGGGAGTTGAATACAACAAAGATGAGGATACTAGTCTGAATAATTTCATGGGAATAATGACAATGCTTCATCTGAGGACAACACTAGGAAGGCAGGAGAGTTGAATACAACAAAGATGAGGATACTAGTCTGAATAATTCATGGAATAATAACTTCATCTGAGAACTTTAGACAGCACTAGGAAGGCTGGAGAGTTGAATACAACAAAGATGAGGATACTAGTCTGAATAATTCATGGAATAATGACAAATTTTCTGAGAACTTTAGACAACACTAGGCTGGGAGTTAGATACAACAAAAGAAGGATACTGTCTGAATAATTCATGGAATAATGATAATACTTCATCTGAACTTTGACAACACTAGGAAGGCTGGAGGTTGAATACAACAAAAGATGAGGATACTAGTCTGAATAATTCATGGAATAATGACAATACTTCATCTGAGAACTTTAGACAACACTAGGAAGGCTGGAGGTTGAATACAACAAAGATGAGGATACTAGTCTGAATAATTCATGGAATAATGACAATACTTCATCTGATCTTTAGACAACACTAGGAACTGGAGAGTTGAATACAACAAAGATGAGGATACTAGTCTGAATAATTCATGGAATAATGACAATACTTCATCTAGGACAACACTAGGGCTGGAGAGTTGAATACAACAAAAGGATACTAGTCTGAATAATTCATGGAATAATGACAATATTTCATCTAGAACTTTCTGAAGGCTGGAGAGTTAATTCAAAAGATGAGGATACTAGGAATATTCATGGAATAATGAAATGTTTCATCTGAGAACTTTAGACAACATTAGGAAGGCAGGAGAGTTGAATACAACAAAGATGAGGATACTAGTCTGAATAATTCATGGAATAATGACAATACTTCATCTGAGAACTTTAGACAACACTAGGAAGGCTGGAGAGTTGAATACAACAAAGATGAGGGATACTAGTCTGAATAATTCATGGAATAATGACAATACTTCATCTGAGAACTTTAGACAACACTAGGAAGGCTGGAGAGTTGAATACAACAAAGATGAGGATACTAGTCTGAATAATTCATGGAATAATGACAATACTTCATCTGAGAACTTTAGACAACACTAGGAAGGCTGGAGAGTTGAATACAACAAGATGAGGATACTAGTCTGAATAATTCATGGAATAATGACAATACTTCATCTGAGATCTTTAGACAACACTAGGAAGGCTGGAGAGTTGAATACAACAAAGATGAGGATACTAGTCTGAATAATTCATGGAATAATGACAATACTTTATCTGAGAACTTTAGACAACTAGGAAGGCTGGAGAGTTGAATACAACAAAGAAGGCTGGAATAATTCATGGAATAATGACAATACTTCATCTAGAACTTTACTAGGAAAGTTGAATACAACAAAGATGAGGATACTAGTCTGAATAATTCATGGAATAATGACAATACTTCATCTGAGAACTTTAGACAACACTAGGAAGGCTGGAGGTTGAATACAACAAAGATGAGGATACTAGTCTGAATAATTCATGGAATAATGACAATACTTCATCTGAGAACTTTAGACAACACTAGGAAGGCTAGTTGAATACAACAAAGATGAGGACTAGTCTGAATAATTCATGGGACAATACTTTTCAGAGAACTTTGAATAGGAAGGCTGGAGAGTTGAATACAACAAAGATGAGGATACTAGTCTGAATAATTCATGGAATAATGACAATACTTCATCTGAGAACTTTAGACAACACTAGGAAGGCTGGAGTTGAATACAACAAAAGATGAGGATACTAGTCTGAATAATTCATGGAATAATGACAATACTTCATCTGAGAACTTTAGACAACACTAGGAAGGCTGGAGAGTTGAATACTAGTCTGAATAATTCATGGAATAAGACAATACTTCATCTGAGGCAACACTAGGAAGGCTGGAGGTTGAATACAACAAAGATAGGGGATACTTGTCTGAATAATTCATGGGAATAATGACAATACTTCATCTGAGAACTTTAGACAACACTAGGAAGGCTGAGTTGAATACAACAAAGATGAGGATACTAGTCTAGATAATTCATGGAATAATGACAATACTTCATCTGAGAACTTTCGACAACACTAGGAAGGCTGGAGAGTTGAATACAACAAAGATGAGGATACTAGTCTGAATAATTCAGACTTCATCTGAGAACTTTAGACAACACTAGGAAGGCTAAGTTGAATACAACATGAGGATACTAGTCTGAATAATTCATGGAATAAGACAATACTTCATCTGAGAACTTTAGACAACACTAGGAAGGCTGGAAGTTGAATACAACAAAGAATGAGGGATACTAGTCTGAATAATTCATGGAATAATGACAATACTTCATCTGAGAACTTTAGACAACACTAGGAAGGCTGGAGAGTTGAATACAACAAAAGATGAGGATACTAGTCTGAATAATTCATGGAATAATGACAATACTTTCATCAACTTTGAACTAACAACACTAGGAAGGCTTTGAATACAACACTAGGACTAGGAAGAATTCTGGGAGAGAACTTTAGACTAGGAAAGGCTGGAGAGTTAGATAAACAAAGATGAGGATACTAGTCTGAATAATTCATGGAATAATGAATCTAACTTTCACTAGGAATAATAAATACAACAAAAGATGGGATACTAGTCTGAATAATTCATGGAATAATAACAAACTTTCTAGACAACACTAGGAAGGCTGGAGAGTTGTTGAATACAACAAAGATGAGGATACTAGTCTGAATAATTCATGGAATAATGACAATACTTCATCTGAGAACTTTAGACAACACTAGGAAGGCTGGGGAGTTGAATACAACAAAGATGAGGATACTAGTCTGAATAATTCATGGAATAATGACAATACTTCATCTGAGAACTTTAGACAACATAGGAAGGCTGGAGGTTGAATACAACAAAAGATGAGGATACTAGTCTGAATAATTCATGGAATAATGACAATACTTCATCTGAGAACTTTAGACAACACTAGGAAGGCTGGAGAGTTGAATACAACAAAAAGATACTAGTCTGAATAATTCATGGAATAATGACAATACTTCATCTAGAACTTTAGACAACACTAGGAAGGCTGGAGGTTTCAAAGAATGAGGATACTAGAAGAATTCATGGAATAATGACAATACTTCATCTGAGAACTTTAGACAACACTAGGAAAGGCTGGAGAGTTGAATACAACAAAGATGAGGATACTAGTCTGAATAATTCATGGAATAATGACAATACTTCATCTGAGAACTTTAGACAACACTAGGAAGGCTGGAGAGTTGAATACAACAAAGATGAGGATACTAGTCTGAATAATTCATGGAATAATGACAATACTTCATCTGAGAACTTTAGACAACACTAGGAAGGCTGGGGAGTTGAATACAACAAAGATGAGATACTAGTCTGAATAATTCATGGAATAAGACAAACTTCATCTGAGAACTTTAGACAACACTAGGAAGGCTGGAGAGTTGAATACAACAAAGATGAGGATACTAGTCTGAATAATTCATGGAATAATTACAATACTTCATCTGAGAACTTTGAACAGACAACACTAGGAAGGCTGGAGGTTGAATACAACACAAAGATGAGGATCATCTGAGAACTTTCTGGTGAGTTGAATACACACAAAATGAGGATACTAGTCTGAATAATTAGAATAATGACAATACTTCATCTGAGAACTTTAGACAACACTAGGAAGGCTGGAGGTTGAATACAACAAAGATGAGGATACTAGTCTGAATAATTCATGGAATAATGACAATATACAAATAAAGATGAGGATAATCTGAGAACTTTGAATAATTGGATGGAATACAACAAGACAATACTAGTCTGAATAATTCTAGAGAACATCTTTAGACAACACTAGAAGGCTGGAGGTTGAATACAGCAAAGTGGAGGATACTAGTCTGAATAATTCATGGAATAATGACAATACTTCATCTGGAGAACTTTAGACAACATAGGAAGGCTGAGAGTTGAATACAACAAAGATGAGGATACTAGTCTGAATAATTCAAGGAATAATGACAATACTTCATCTGGAGAACTTTAGACAACATTAGGAAGGCTGGAGAGTTGAATACAACAAGATGAGGATGCTAATCTGAATAATTCATGGAATAATGACAATACTTCATCTGAGAACTTTAGACAACACTAGGAAGGCTGTCTGAGATAAAATACTTCATTGAATACAATTAGGAAAGGTTAGATACAACAAAGAGGGATACTAGTCTGAATAATTCATGGAATAATGACAATACCCCATCTGAGAACTTTAGACAACACTAGGAAGGGGGCTTGAATACAACAAAGGAGGAGTTGAATATTCAACAAAAAGACTTTGAAGACAACATTAGGAGGCTGGATATACAACAAGATGAGGATCTGAATAATTCATGGAATAATGACAATACTTCATCTGAGAGCTTGAAGACAACACTAGGAAGGCTGGAGAGTTGAATACAACAAAGATGAGGATACTAGTCTGAATAATTCATAGAATAATGACAATACTTCATCTGAGAACTTTAGACAACACTAGGAAGGCTGGAGAGTTGAATACAACAAAGATGAGGATACTAGTCTGAATAATTCATGGAATAATGACAATACTTCATCTGAGAACTTTAGACACACTAGGAAGGCTGGAGAGTTGAATCAAGATGAGGGATACTATCTGAATAATTCATGGAATAATGACAATACTTCATCTGAGAACTTTTAGACAACACTAGGAACTGGAGAGTTTGAATACAACAAAGATGGATACTAGTCTGAATAATTCATGGAATAATGACAATACTTCATCTGAGAACTTTAGACAACACTAGGAAGGCTGGAGAGTTGAATACAACAAAAGATGAGGATACTAGTCTGAATAATTCAGAATAATGACAATACTTCATCTGAGAACTTTAGACAACACTAGGAAGGTTTGGAGGATACTAGTCTGAATAATTCATGAATAATGACAATAGATCTGAGGACTACTAGAATCAAAGATGAGGATACTAGTCTGAATAATTCATGGAATAATGACAATACTTCATCTGAGAACTTTAGACAACACTAGGAAGGCTGGAGAGTTGAATACAACAAAGATGAGGATACTAGTCTGAATAATTCATAGAATAATGACAATACTTCATCTGGAACTTTTAGACAACATTAGAAGGCTGGAGGTTGAATACAACAAAGATTAGTCTGAATAATTCATGACAATACTTCATCTGAGAACTTTAGACAACACTAGGAAGGCTGGAGAGTTGAATACAACAAAGATGAGGATACTAGTCTGAATAATTCATGGAATAATGACAATACTTCATCTAAGAACTTTAGACAACACTAGGAAGGCTGGAGAGTTGAATACAACAAGATGAGGATACTAGTCTGAATAATTCATGGAATGACAAACTTCATCTGGAACTTTAATGAGGCTGGAAGTTGAATACAACAAAGATGAGGATACTAGTCTGAATAATTCAGCGGAATAAGAACTTTCTGAGAACTTTTAGACAACACTAGGAAGGCTGGAGAGTTGAATACAACAAAGATGAGGATACTAGTCTGAATAATTCATGGAATAATGACAATACTTCATCTGAGAACTTTTAGACAACACTAGGAAGGCTGGGTTGAATACAACAAAAGATGAGGATACTAGTCTGAATAATTCATGGAATAATGACAATACTTCATTCTAAGAACTTTAGACAACACTAGGAAGGCTAGGGTTTAGATACAACAAGATGAGGATACTAGTCTGAATAATTCATGGAATAATGACAATACTTCATCTAAGAACTTTAGACAACACTTGGAAGTTGAATACAACAAAGATGAGGATACTAGTCTGAATAATTCATAATGACAATACTTCAGAACTTTAGACAACACTAGGAAGGCTGGAGAGTTGAATACAACAAAGATGAGGATACTAGTCTGAATAATTCATGGAATAATGACAATACTTCATCTAAGAAGTTTAGACAACACTAGGAAGGCTGGAGAGTTGAATACAACAAAGATGAGGATACTAGTCTGAATAATTCATGGAATAATGACAATACTTCATCTGAGAACTTTAGACAACACTAGGAAGGCTGGAGAGTTGAATACAACAAAGATGAGGATACTAGTCTGAATAATTCATGGAATAATGAAAATACTTCATCTGAGAACTTTGGAGCAACACTAGGAAGGATGGAGAGTTGAATATTCACTTCATCCAAAAGAAGAATGAGGATAACAACAAAAAGATATGTCTGAATAATTCATGGAATAATGACAATACTTCATCTGAGAACTTTTAGACAACATTAGGAGGCTGGATTGAATACAACAAAGATGGGGATACTAGTCTGAATAATTCATTAATGACAAGTTTAGACAACACTAGGAAGGCTGGAGGTTGAATACAACAAAGATGAGGATACTAGTCTGAATAATTCATGGAATAATGACAATACTTCATCTAAGAACTTTAGACAACACTAGGAAGGCTGGAGAGTTGAATACAACAAAGATGAGATACTAGTCTGAATAATTTGGAATACAATACTTCATCTGAGAAAGATGAGAGTTGATACTAGTCTGAATAATTCATGGAATAATGACAATACTTCATCTGAGAACTTTGGACAACACTAGGAAGGCTGGAGAGTTGAATACAACAAAGATGAGGATACTAGTCTGAATAATTCATGGAATAATGACAATACTTCATCTAAGAAGTTTAGACAACACTAGGAAGGCTGGAGAGTTGAATACAACAAAGATGAGGATACTAGTCTGAATAATTCATGGAATAATGACAATACTTCATCTGCGTTTAGACAACACTAGGAAGGCTGGAGAGTTGAATACAACAAAAGATGAGAGTCTGAATAATTCATGGGACTTTACTAGAGCTTTAGACAACACTAGGAAGGCTGGAAGTTGAATCAAAAAGATGAGGATACTAGTCTGAATAATTCATGGAATAATGATTCATGGGAACTTTAGACAACAAAGATGGGGATACTAGTCTGAATAATTCTTGGAATAATGACAATACTTCATCTGAGAACCAACACTAGGAAGGCAGTTGAATACAACAAAGATGAGGATACTAGTCTGAATAATTCATGGAATAATGACAATACTTCATCTGAGAACTTTAGACAACACTAGGAAGGCTGGAGAGTTGAATACAACAAAAGATGAGGATACTAGTCTGAATAATTCATGGAATAATGACAATACTTCATCTGAGAACTTTGACAACACTAGGAAGGCTGGAGAGTTGAATACAACAAAGATGAGGATACTAGTCTGAATAATTCATGGAATAATTCATCTGAGAATAATGAGTTGAATACATAGGGATAAGTCTGAATAAGGATAATGCCATAGAACTTTGGGCAACACTAGGAAGGAATGGAAGTTGAATCATGGATAATGAATTTGAGAACAGACAACACTAGGAAGGCTGGAGTTGAATACCAAGAAAGATGAGGATACTAGTCCATGGAATAATGACAATACTTCAAAGACAACACTAGGAAGGCTGGAGAGTTGAATACAACAAGATGAGGATACTAATCTGAATAATTCATGGAATAATGACAATACTTCATCTAAGAAGTTTAGAACAACACTAGGAAGGCTGGAGAGTTGAATACAACAAAGATGAGGATATAGTCTGAATAATTCATGGAATAATGACAAGTTGAATACAACAAAGATAAGAATAATTCATGGAATAATGACAACTTCATCTAGGAAGACCAGCACTAGGAAGGCTGGAGAGTTGAATACAACAAAGATGAGGATACTAGTCTGAATAATTCATGAATATGACAATACTTCATCTGAAGAAGTTTAGACAACACTAGGAAGGCTGGAGAGTTGAATACAACAAAGATGAGGATACTAGTCTGAATAAATAAGATGAGGCTGGAGAGTTGAATACAAAGATGAGGATACTAGTCTGAATAATTCATGGAATAAGAACTTCATCTAATAGGAGGCAATACAACAAAGATGAGGATACTAGTCTGAATAATTCATGAATAATGACAATACTTCATCTGAGAACAAACAACACTAGGAAGGCTGGAGAGTTGAATACAACAAAGATGAGGATACTAGTCTGAATAATTCATGGAATAATGACAATACTTATCTGAGAACTTTAGACAACACTAGGAAGGCTGGAAGTTGAATACAACAAAAGATGAGGATAAGAATAATTCATGGAGACAATACTTCATCTGAGAACTTTTAGACAACACTAGGAAGGCTGGAGAGTTGAATACAACAAGATGAGGATACTAGTCTGAATAATTCATGGAATAATGACAATACTTCATCTGAGAACTTTAGACAACACTAGGAAGGCTGGAGAGTTGAATACAACAAAGATGAGGATACTAGTCTGAATAATTCATGGAATAATGACAATACTTCATCTGAGAACTCGACAACACTTAGAATACAACACTAGGGAAGGCATAGGACAATACTTCAGAGTTGAATACAAATACAAAAGATGAGGATACTAGTCTGAATAATTCATGGAATAATGACAATACTTCATCTGAGAACTTTAGACAACACTAGGAAGGCTGGAGAGTTGAATACAACAAAGATGAGGATAACTTAGAATAGTCTGAATAATTCTAGTCTGAATAATTCATGTAGAATAATGACAATACTTCATCTGAGAACTTTTAGACAACACTAGGAAGGCTGGAGTTGAATACAACACTAGATACTAGTCTGAATAATTCATGAGATAATGGATACTGAATACAACAAAGGCTGGAATGGAATACAACAAAGATGAGATACTAGTCTGAATAATTCATGGAATAATGACAATACTTCATCTGAGAACTTTAGACAGCACTAGGAAGGCTGGAGAGTTGAATACAACAAAGATGAGGATACTAGTCTGAATAATTCATAGAATAATGACAATACTTCATCTGAGAACTTTAGACAACACTAGGAAGGCTGGAGAGTTGAATACAACAAAAGATGAGGATGCTAGTCTGAATAATTCATGGAATAATGACAATACTTCATCTGAGAACTTTAGACAACACTAGGAAGGCTGGAGAGTTGGATAGGGATACTAGTCTGAATAATTTGAATAATGACACTTCATCAAAGATGAGGATACTAGGATCTAGTCTGAATAATTCATGGAATAATGACAATACTTCATCTGAGACAACACTAGGAAGGCTGGAGAGTTGAATACAACAAAGATGAGGATACTAGTCTGAATAATTCATGGAATAATGACAAATACTTCATCAAAGATGAGAACTTTAGACAACACTAGGACTAGGCTGGAGAGTTGAATACAACAAAGATGAGGATACTAGTCTGAATAATTCATAGAATAATGACAATACTTCATCTGAGAACTTTAGACAACACTAGGAAGGCTGGAGAGTTGAATACAACAAAGATGAGGATACTAGTCTGAATAGATGAGAATAATGACAATACTTCATCTGAGAACTTTAGACAACACTAGGAGGCTGGAGGTGGGCAACAAAGATGAATAGTCAATTCATGGAATAAGACAATACTTCATGAGAACTTTAGACAACACTAGGAAGGCTGGAGAGTTGAATATACAACAAAAAGATGAGGATACTAGTCTGAATAATTCATAGAATAATGACAATACTTCATCTGAGAACTTTGACTTTAGGAAGGCTGGAGAGTTGAATACAACAAAGATGAGGATACTAGTCTGAATAATTCATGGAATAATGACAATACTTCATCTGAGAACTTTTAGGAACTGGAGGTTGAATACAACTGAGGATACTAGGAATAATTCTGGAATAATGACAATACTTCATCTGAGAACTTTAGACAATACTAGGAAGGCTGGAGAGTTGAATACAACAAAGATGAGGATACTAGTCTGAATAATTCATGGAATAATGACAATACTTCATCTGAGAACTTTAGACAACACTAGGAAGGCTGGAGAGTTGAATACAACAAAAGATGAGGAGTCTGAATAATTCAGGGAATAATGACAATACTTCATCCAAGAACTTTAGACAACACTAGGAAATAAGTTGAATACAACAAAGATGAGGATACTAGTCTGAATAATTCATGGAATAATGACAATACTTCATCTGAGAACTTTAGACAACACTAGGAAGGCTGGGAGAGTTGAATACAACAAAAGATGAGGATACTAGTCTGAATAATTCATGGAATAATGACAATACTTCATCTGAGAACTTTAGACAACACTAGGAAGGCTGGAGAGTTGAATACAACAAAGATGAGGATACTAGTCTGAATAATTCATGGAATAATGACAATACTTCATCTGAGAACTTTAGACAACACTAGGAAGGCTGGAGATTGAATACAACAAAAGATGAGGATACTAGTCTGAATAATTCATGGAATAATGACAATACTTCATCTGAGAACTTTTGAAGGCTGGAGAGTTGAATACAACAAAGATGAGGATACTAGTCTGAATAATTCATGGAATAATGACAATACTTCATCTGAGAACTTTAGACAACACTAGGAAGGCTGGAGAGTTGAATACAACAAAGATGAGGATACTAGTCTGAATAATTCATGGAATAATGACAATACTTCATCTGAGCTTTTAGACAACACTAGGAAGGCTGGAGAGTTGAATACAACAAAAGATGAGGATACTAGTCTGAATAATTCATAGAATAATGACAATGCTTCATCTGAGAACTTTAGACAACACTAAGGCTGGAGAGTTGAATACAACAAAGATGAGGATACTAGTCTGAATAATTCATAGAATAATGACAATACTTCATCTGAGAACTTTAGACAACACTAGGAAGGCTGGAGAGTTGAATACAACAAAGATGAGGATACTAGTCTGAATAATTCATGGAATAATGACAATACTTCATAGAACTTTAGACAACACTAGGAAGGCTGGAGAGTTGAATACAACAAAAGATGAGGATACTAGTCTGAATAATTCAGGAATAATGACAATACTTCATCTGAGAACTTTAGACAACACTAGGAAGGCTGGGAGAGTTGAAGGCAAAGATGAGGATACTAGTTGAATAATTCAAGAATAATGACAATATGAGGACAACACTACTAGTTGAATACAAAAGATGAGGATACTAGTCTGAATAATTCATGAATAATACTTCATCTGAGAACTTTAGACAACACTTAGTTGAATACAACAAAAGATGAGGATACTAGTCTGAATAATTCATGGAATAATGACAATACTTCATCTGAGAACTTTAGACAACACTAGGAAGGCTGGAGAGTTGAATACAACAAAGATGAGGATACTAGTCTGAATAATTCATGGAATAATGACAATACTTCATCTGAGAACTTTGACAACACTAGGAAGGCTGGAGAGTTGAATACAACAAAGATGAGGATACTAGTCTGAATAATTCATGGAATAATGACAAACTTCATCTGAGAACTTTAGACAACACTAGGAAGGCTGGAGAGTTGAATACAACAAAGATGAGGATACTAGTCTGAATAATTCATGGAATAATGACAATACTTCATCTGAGAACTTTAGACAACACTAGGAAGGCTGGAGAGTTGAATACAACAAAGATGAGGATACTAGTCTGAATAATTCATGGAATAATGACAATACTTCATCTGGAGAACTTTAGACAACACTAGGAAGGCTTTGAATACAACAAAAGATGAGGATACTAGTCTGAATAATTCATGGAATAATGACAATACTTCATCTGAGAACTTTAGACAACACTAGGAAGGCTGGAGAGTTGAATACAACAAAGATGAGGATACTAGTCTGAATAATTCATGGAATAATGACAATACTTCATCTGAGAACTTTAGACAACACTAGGAAGGCTGGAGAGTTGAATACAACAAAGATGAGGATACTAGTCTGAATAATTCATGGAATAATGACAATACTTCATCTGAGAACTTTAGACAACACTAGGAAGGCTGGAGAGTTGAATACAACAAAGATGAGGATACTAGTCTGAATAATTCATGGAATAATGACAATACTTCATCTGAGAACTTTAGACAACACTAGGAAGGCTGGAGAGTTGAATACAAGAAAAGATGAGGATACTAGTCTGAATAATTCATGGAATAATGACAATACTTCATCTAAGAACTTTAGACAACACTAGGAAAGTTGAATACAACAAAGATGAGGATACTAGTCTGAATAATTCATGGAATAATGACAATACTTCATCTGAGAACTTTAGACAACACTAGGAAGGCTGGAGAGTTGAATACAACAAAGATGAGGATACTAGTCTGAATAATTCATGGAATAATGACAATACTTCATCTAAGAACTTTAGACAACACTAGGAAGGCTGGAGAGTTGAATACAACAAAGATGAGGATACTAGTCTGAATAATTCATGGAATAATGACAATACTTCATCTGAGAACTTTTAGACAACACTAGGAAGGCTGGAGGTTGAATACAACAAAGATGAGGATACTAGTCTGAATAATTCATGGAATAATGACAATACTTCATCTAAGAACTTTTTAGACAACACTAGGAAGGCTGGAGAGTTGAATACAACAAAGATGAGGGGATACTAGTCTGAATAATTCATGGAATAATGACAATACTTCATCTGAGAAGTTTTAGACAACACTAGGAAGGCTGGAGAGTTGAATACAACAAAGATGAGGATACTAGTCTGAATAATTCATGGAATAATGACAATACTTCATCTGAGAACTTTAGACAACACTAGGAAGGCTGGAGAGTTGAATACAACAAAGATGAGGATACTAGTCTGAATAATTCATGGAATAATGACAATACTTCATCTGAGAACTTTAGACAACACTAGGAAGGCTGGAGAGTTGAATACAACAAAGATGAGGATACTAGTCTGAATAATTCATGGAATAATGACAATACTTCAAAGAACTTTAGACAACACTAGGAAGGCTGGAGAGTTGAATACAACAAAAGATGAGGATACTAGTCTGAATAATTCATGGAATAATGACAATACTTCATCTGAGAACTTTAGACAACACTAGGAAGGCTGGAGAGTTGAATACAACAAAGATGAGGATATTAGTCTGAATAATTCATGGAATAATGACAATACTTCATCTGAGAACTTTAGACAACACTAGGAAGGCTGGAGAGTTGAATACAACAAAGATGAGGATACTAGTCTGAATAATTCATGGAATAATGACAATACTTCATCTGAGAACTTTAGACAACACTAGGAAGGCTGGAGAGTTGAATACAACAAAGATGAGGATACTAGTCTGAATAATTCATGGAATAATGACAATACTTCATCTGAGAACTTTTAGACAACACTAGGAAGGCTGGAGAGTTGAATACAACAAAAAAGATGAGGATACTAGTCTGAATAATTCATGGAATAATGACAATACTTCATCTGAGAACTTTAGACAACACTAGGAAGGCTGGAGAGTTGAATACAACAAAGATGAGGATACTAGTCTGAATAATTCATGGAATAATGACAATACTTCATCTGAGAACTTTAGACAACACTAGGAAGGCTGGAGAGTTGAATACAACAAAGATGAGGATACTAGTCTGAATAATTCATGGAATAATGACAATACTTCATCTAAGAACTTTAGACAACACTAGGAAGGCTGGAGTTGAATACAACAAAGATGAGGATACTAGTCTGAATAATTCATGGAATAATGACAATACTTCATCTGAGAACTTTAGACAACACTAGGAAGGCTGGAGAGTTGAATACAACAAAGATGAGGATACTAGTCTGAATAATTCATGGAATAATGACAATACTTCATCTGAGAACTTTAGACAACACTAGGAAGGCTGGAGAGTTGAATACAACAAAGATGAGGATACTAGTCTGAATAATTCATGGAATAATGACAATACTTCATCTGAGAACTTTAGACAACACTAGGAAGGCTGGAGAGTTGAATACAACAAAGATGAGGATACTAGTCTGAATAATTCATGGAATAATGACAATACTTCATCTGAGAACTTTAGACAACACTAGGAAGGCTGGAGAGTTGAATACAACAAAGATGAGGATACTAGTCTGAATAATTCATAGAATAATGACAATACTTCATCTGAGAACTTTAGACAACACTAGGAAGGCTGGAGAGTTGAATACAACAAAGATGAGGATACTAGTCTGAATAATTCATAGAATAATGACAATACTTCATCTGAGAACTTTAGACAACACTAGGAAGGCTGGAGAGTTGAATACAACAAAGATGAGGATACTAGTCTGAATAATTCATGGAATAATGACAATACTTCATCTGAGAACTTTAGACAACACTAGGAAGGCTGAGAGTTGAATACAACAAAAAGATGAGGATACTAGTCTGAATAATTCATAGAATAATGACAATACTTCATCTGAGAACTTTTAGACAACACTAGGAAGGCTGGAGAGTTGAATACAACAAAGATGAGGATACTAGTCTGAATAATTCATGGGAATAATGACAATACTTCATCTGAGAACTTTAGACAACACTAGGAAGGCTGGAGAGTTGAATACAACAAAAAGATGAGGATACTAGTCTGAATAATTCATGGAATAATGACAATACTTCATCTGAGAACTTTAGACAACACTAGGAAGGCTGGAGAGTTGAATACAACAAAGATGAGGATACTAGTCTGAATAATTCATAGAATAATGACAATACTTCATCTGAGAACTTTAGACAACACTAGGAAGGCTGGAGAGTTGAATACAACAAAGATGAGGATACTAGTCTGAATAATTCATGGAATAATGACAATACTTCATCTGAGAACTTTAGACAACACTAGGAAGGCTGGAGAGTTGAATACAACAAAAGATGAGGATACTAGTCTGAATAATTCATGGAATAATGACAATACTTCATCTGAGAACTTTAGACAACACTAGGAAGGCTGGAGAGTTGAATACAACAAAGATGAGGATACTAGTCTGAATAATTCATGGAATAATGACAATACTTCATCTGAGAACTTTAGACAACACTAGGAAGGCTGGAGAGTTGAATACAACAAAGATGAGGATACTAGTCTGAATAATTCATGGAATAATGACAATACTTCATCTGAGAACTTTAGACAACACTAGGAAGGCTGGAGAGTTGAATACAACAAAGATGAGGATACTAGTCTGAATAATTCATGGAATAATGACAATACTTCATCTGAGAACTTTAGACAACACTAGGAAGGCTGGAGAGTTGAATACAACAAATGATGAGGATACTAGTCTGAATAATTCATGGAATAATGACAATACTTCATCTGAGAACTTTAGACAACACTAGGAAGGCTGGAGAGTTGAATACAACAAAGATGAGGATACTAGTCTGAATAATTCATGGAATAATGACAATACTTCATCTGAGAACTTTAGACAACACTAGGAAGGCTGGAGAGTTGAATACAACAAAGATGAGGATACTAGTCTGAATAATTCATGGAATAATGACAATACTTCATCTGAGAACTTTAGACAACACTAGGAAGGCTGGAGAGTTGAATACAACAAAGATGAGGATACTAGTCTGAATAATTCATGGAATAATGACAATACTTCATCTGAGAACTTTAGACAACACTAGGAAGGCTGGAGAGTTGAATACAACAAAGATGAGGATACTAGTCTGAATAATTCATAGAATAATGACAATACTTCATCTGAGAACTTTAGACAACACTAGGAAGGCTGGAGAGTTGAATACAACAAAGATGAGGGGATACTAGTCTGAATAATTCATGGAATAATGACAATACTTCATCTGAGAACTTTAGACAACACTAGGAAGGCTGGAGAGTTGAATACAACAAAGATGAGGATACTAGTCTGAATAATTCATGGAATAATGACAATACTTCATCTGAGAACTTTAGACAACACTAGGAAGGCTGGAGAGTTGAATACAACAAAAGATGAGGATACTAGTCTGAATAATTCATAGAATAATGACAATACTTCATCTGAGAACTTTAGACAACACTAGGAAGGCTGGAGAGTTGAATACAACAAAGATGAGGATACTAGTCTGAATAATTCATGGAATAATGACAATACTTCATCTGAGAACTTTAGACAACACTAGGAAGGCTGGAGAGTTGAATACAACAAAGATGAGGATACTAGTCTGAATAATTCATGGAATAATGACAATACTTCATCTGAGAACTTTAGACAACACTAGGAAGGCTGGAGAGTTGAATACAACAAAGATGAGGATACTAGTCTGAATAATTCATGGAATAATGACAATACTTCATCTGAGAACTTTAGACAACACTAGGAAGGCTGGAGAGTTGAATACAACAAAGATGAGGATACTAGTCTGAATAATTCATGGAATAATGACAATACTTCATCTGAGAACTTTAGACAACACTAGGAAGGCTGGAGAGTTGAATACAACAAAGATGAGGATACTAGTCTGAATAATTCATGGAATAATGACAATACTTCATCTGAGAACTTTAGACAACACTAGGAAGGCTGGAGAGTTGAATACAACAAAAGATGAGGATACTAGTCTGAATAATTCATGGAATAATGACAATACTTCATCTGAGAACTTTAGACAACACTAGGAAGGCTGGAGAGTTGAATACAACAAAGATGAGGATACTAGTCTGAATAATTCATGGAATAATGACAATACTTCATCTGAGAACTTTAGACAACACTAGGAAGGCTGGAGAGTTGAATACAACAAAGATGAGGATACTAGTCTGAATAATTCATGGAATAATGACAATACTTCATCTGAGAACTTTTAGACAACACTAGGAAGGCTGGAGAGTTGAATACAACAAAGATGAGGATACTAGTCTGAATAATTCATGGAATAATGACAATACTTCATCTGAGAACTTTAGACAACACTAGGAAGGCTGGAGAGTTGAATACAACAAAGATGAGGATACTAGTCTGAATAATTCATGGAATAATGACAAACTTCATCTGAGAACTTTAGACAACACTAGGAAGGCTGGAGAGTTGAATACAACAAAAGATGAGGATACTAGTCTGAATAATTCATGGAATAATGACAATACTTCATCTGAGAACTTTAGACAACACTAGGAAGGCTGGAGAGTTGAATACAACAAAGATGAGGATACTAGTCTGAATAATTCATGGAATAATGACAATACTTCATCTGAGAACTTTAGACAACACTAGGAAGGCTGGAGAGTTGAATACAACAAAGATGAGGATACTAGTCTGAATAATTCATGGAATAATGACAATACTTCATCTGAGAACTTTAGACAACACTAGGAAGGCTGGAGAGTTGAATACAACAAAGATGAGGATACTAGTCTGAATAATTCATAGAATAATGACAATACTTCATCTGAGAACTTTAGACAACACTAGGAAGGCTGGAGAGTTGAATACAACAAAGATGAGGATACTAGTCTGAATAATTCATAGAATAATGACAATACTTCATCTGAGAACTTTAGACAACACTAGGAAGGCTGGAGAGTTGAATACAACAAAGATGAGGATACTAGTCTGAATAATTCATGGAATAATGACAATACTTCATCTGAGAACTTTAGACAACACTAGGAAGGCTGGAGAGTTGAATACAACAAAGATGAGGATACTAGTCTGAATAATTCATGGAATAATGACAATACTTCATCTGAGAACTTTAGACAACACTAGGAAGGCTGGAGAGTTGAATACAACAAAAGATGAGGATACTAGTCTGAATAATTCATGGAATAATGACAATACTTCATCTGAGAACTTTAGACAACACTAGGAAGGCTGGAGAGTTGAATACAACAAAGATGAGGATACTAGTCTGAATAATTCATGGAATAATGACAATACTTCATCTGAGAACTTTAGACAACACTAGGAAGGCTGGAGAGTTGAATACAACAAAGATGAGGATACTAGTCTGAATAATTCATGGAATAATGACAATACTTCATCTGAGAACTTTAGACAACACTAGGAAGGCTGGAGAGTTGAATACAACAAAGATGAGGATACTAGTCTGAATAATTCATGGAATAATGACAATACTTCATCTGAGAACTTTAGACAACACTAGGAAGGCTGGAGAGTTGAATACAACAAAGATGAGGATACTAGTCTGAATAATTCATGGAATAATGACAATACTTCATCTGAGAACTTTAGACAACACTAGGAAGGCTGGAGAGTTGAATACAACAAAAGATGAGGATACTAGTCTGAATAATTCATAGAATAATGACAATACTTCATCTGAGAACTTTAGACAACACTAGGAAGGCTGGAGAGTTGAATACAACAAAGATGAGGATATTAGTCTGAATAATTCATGGAATAATGACAATACTTCATCTGAGAACCTTAGACAACACTAGGAAGGCTGGAGAGTTGAATACAACAAAGATGAGGATACTAGTCTGAATAATTCATGGAATAATGACAATGAGAACTTCATCTGGAGAGAACTTTAAGACATCTGAGAACTTTAGACAACACTAGGAAGGCTGGAGAGTTGAATACAACAAAGATGAGGATACTAGTCTGAATAATTCATGGAATAATGACAATACTTCATCTGAGAACTTTAGACAACACTAGGAAGGCTGGAGAGTTGAATACAACAAAGATGAGGATACTAGTCTGAATAATTCATGGAATAATGACAATACTTCATCTGAGAACTTTAGACAACACTAGGAAGGCTGGAGAGTTGAATACAACAAAGATGAGGATACTAGTCTGAATAATTCATGGAATAATGACAATACTTCATCTGAGAACTTTAGACAACACTAGGAAGGCTGGAGAGTTGAATACAACAAAGATGAGGATATTAGTCTGAATAATTCATGGAATAATGACAATACTTCATCTGAGAACTTTAGACAACACTAGGAAGGCTGGAGAGTTGAATACAACAAAAGATGAGGATACTAGTCTGAATAATTCATGGAATAATGACAATACTTCATCTGAGAACTTTAGACAACACTAGGAAGGCTGGAGAGTTGAATACAACAAAGATGAGGATACTAGTCTGAATAATTCATGGAATAATGACAATACTTCATCTGAGAACTTTAGACAACACTAGGAAGGCTGGAGAGTTGAATACAACAAAGATGAGGATACTAGTCTGAATAATTCATGGAATAATGACAATACTTCATCTGAGAACTTTAGACAACACTAGGAAGGCTGGAGAGTTGAATACAACAAAGATGAGGATACTAGTCTGAATAATTCATGGAATAATGACAATACTTCATCTGAGAACTTTAGACAACACTAGGAAGGCTGGAGAGTTGAATACAACAAAGATGAGGATACTAGTCTGAATAATTCATGGAATAATGACAATACTTCATCTGAGAACTTTAGACAACACTAGGAAGGCTGGAGAGTTGAATACAACAAAGATGAGGATACTAGTCTGAATAATTCATGGAATAATGACAATACTTCATCTGAGAACTTTAGACAACACTAGGAAGGCTGGAGAGTTGAATACAACAAAGATGAGGATACTAGTCTGAATAATTCATGGAATAATGACAATACTTCATCTGAGAACTTTAGACAACACTAGGAAGGCTGGAGAGTTGAATACAACAAAGATGAGGATACTAGTCTGAATAATTCATGGAATAATGACAATACTTCATCTGAGAACTTTAGACAACACTAGGAAGGCTGGAGAGTTGAATACAACAAAGATGAGGATACTAGTCTGAATAATTCATGGAATAATGACAATACTTCATCTGAGAACTTTAGACAACACTAGGAAGGCTGGAGAGTTGAATACAACAAAGATGAGGATACTAGTCTGAATAATTCATGGAATAATGACAATACTTCATCTGAGAACTTTAGACAACACTAGGAAGGCTGGAGAGTTGAATACAACAAAAGATGAGGATACTAGTCTGAATAATTCATGGAATAATGACAATACTTCATCTGAGAACTTTAGACAACACTAGGAAGGCTGGAGAGTTGAATACAACAAAGATGAGGATACTAGTCTGAATAATTCATGGAATAATGACAATACTTCATCTGAGAACTTTAGACAACACTAGGAAGGCTGGAGAGTTGAATACAACAAAGATGAGGATACTAGTCTGAATAATTCATGGAATAATGACAATACTTCATCTGAGAACTTTAGACAACACTAGGAAGGCTGGAGAGTTGAATACAACAAAGATGAGGATACTAGTCTGAATAATTCATGGAATAATGACAATACTTCATCTGAGAACTTTAGACAACACTAGGAAGGCTGGAGAGTTGAATACAACAAAGATGAGGATACTAGTCTGAATAATTCATGGAATAATGACAATACTTCATCTGAGAACTTTAGACAACACTAGGAAGGCTGGAGAGTTGAATACAACAAAGATGAGGATACTAGTCTGAATAATTCATGGAATAATGACAATACTTCATCTGAGAACTTTAGACAACACTAGGAAGGCTGGAGAGTTGAATACAACAAAGATGAGGATACTAGTCTGAATAATTCATGGAATAATGACAATACTTCATCTGAGAACTTTAGACAACACTAGGAAGGCTGGAGAGTTGAATACAACAAAGATGAGGATACTAGTCTGAATAATTCATGGAATAATGACAATACTTCATCTGAGAACTTTAGACAACACTAGGAAGGCTGGAGAGTTGAATACAACAAAGATGAGGATACTAGTCTGAATAATTCATGGAATAATGACAATACTTCATCTGAGAACTTTAGACAACACTAGGAAGGCTGGAGAGTTGAATACAACAAAGATGAGGATACTAGTCTGAATAATTCATGGAATAATGACAATACTTCATCTCGCAACTTTAGGCAACATTCGCAAAACTGTAAATGAAAGATAAGGATATTCGTCCGAATAATTAATGAAATAATGACATTACGTCATCTCAGCAATCGCCCAAAACTATAGAAGCTAGTAGATTTCACCAGCCGAAATGTTATGACTGAATCAAAAGACTGAAGATATTTGTCTGGATGATCCCTCTATTAATGACCAACATTTACTTCAGATTATTTTATAACAATGTAATGTCTGAAAAATTTAATTTCCATCGAAAATGTTATAGACAATTAAAAAGTCAATATATTTTTTTATTCTGTCATTGAATAGTTTTTATTCTCGGATTTTATCAACCTGAAATCGAAATAATGGACGTTGGAAAGCAGATTTGACGTAGAAGCAATCTGTAAAGACAAAGAAAAATGAAACGAACAGTCAAGCGGAACAGAAAGATTGTCATGACTGTTAACACACGGGGCACCACAAGTAGATTGTTTATTCAAGATTCTTTGTTTGATTGCGGTATCGTTTTTTTTTTTTTTTTGTTTTTTTTTTAATATAATAAAAAATGTTGCGACAATTAAAAAAGGCGATACAATTTCATGCCATTAACGCATATCGTTCTTCTATGAGAAAGATTTTTATTTCGAATCAAAAAGAAAAACTACTGATTAATCGACATTTTTACGTGTTTTGTTTCCATAAAACTTTGTTTCCAGAGAAGAAGAAAAAAAATAGAATAAACATGCACTACTGACGTTAACTGATCCACGCATAAAAAAAATAATGAAAATTTAGTGGGGATAATCATTTTTGTCGGTTAATATTTCTCTAACTTTTGTCAGAATCGAAAAATATAGATCTTTTTTATCATTTTTAGAAGTAGGAGAAGCTCAAATATCTGGGAAGCGTTATAACAGAGAGGGAAAAATGTGACACCGAAATCCGAACACAAACTTGAGAAAGTGGAATTCCAAAGTCTAACGAAAAGGACAAAAGGAAAAGATTATCTAGAGTTCTTCACGTTCTCCATCTTGCAACGAAATTATTCTCCGTGTATAAGTCAAACCCCTGTTTTTCTTTAAATCTTGAAATCTCTTTTTTCAAAATTCGACTTATACACGAGAATAGATTGCTTCTTTGTTATGAGTAATCCTTAGTTCTTGTCAAAGGAAAAATAGAACTTTTTCTGGCACGTAACTTCCTAAAAACCAATACACCGACTACTTTTCTAGTTTATTTTCCCATACAAAATGTCCTAAATATCTGTGGGCCTGAAATTACAAAATCGATGATGATAATTTGATCTCAGGTTCACGGACATTTTTTTCCTTGTAGACATCATAATTTTTGGAATCAATTTTGTCAGTTTCCGAGATCGAATCATAAAATTAAGAGAAGCCTTTTTTCTGAATTGCCAATCGGATAATATATGGATTTTCTAAGCGTTGCTTAGATGTGGCACAAAGCTGAAAGTATGGAGCACCCAATGAGGATCGAACTCATTACTCAGTCGTAATTGATATAGTGATTTTCCAAGCGTAGCTCAGATGTGGCACAAGGCCGAAAGTAGGTGGCACCCAGTGAGAATCGAACTCACTACTCAGTGGTAATTATTCTAGCGAGACAAGCTTGGTAACCATTACACCGCCTCGAGGTGCCCCCGTGATTTTCCAAACATAGCTTAGATGTGGCACAAGGCCGAAAGTATGGGGCACCCAGTGAGGATTGAACTCATTACTCAGTCGTAATTGATATAGCGAGACAAGCTTGCTAACCATTACACCACATCGAAGTGTCCTATGGTGATTTTCTAAGCGTAGCTTAGATGTGTCACATACCGAATGTATGGGACACCCGGTGACGATCAAACTCATTACTCATTCGTAATTAATCAAGCAGTACAAGCTTGCTAGCCTTTACACCACGTCGAAGTGCTCTATGCTGATTTTCTAAGCGTAGTTTAGATGTGGCACAAGGCCGAAAAATTATGGAACACCCAGTAAGGATCGAACTCACTACTCAGTCATAATTATTCTGGTGAGACAAGCTTGCTAACCATTACGCCACCCAGTCGGATATTATAATTAAGGAGGGTTATCAGATCTTCGAAACTCACTTTCCGTTGCTTCTAGTCTCTTCTTCATCTTTGAGGAGATTGTCCAGCATTCACTGCTGCCTTACAAGAGGACAGATACCACGTAACAGTTTAGTATTCTTTTTTTTTTCTTTTTTTTCTTTTTTTTTTTTTTTTTTTTTTTTTTTGCTTCCAACGAAACTTCCCTGTCTTGTAATAATCTGCTTACCTTTTTGGAATGTCTTTGGCCATCCCAATACGTCTTCGGGACTCAATGTCACAATTTCCGTCCTCTATTTGAACACTTCCCAGATATTTAAATTTCTGTACCTGCTATATTTTAGCGTCCCCGACCTGTAAATTGCATTTTGGGCTCATCTTGTGGCTGATGACCATGCATTCTTTCTTAGTCCCTTCTTCTTGCTCTCCTTCTGTAGTATGTTTGTAATTTCCTTTCCGTGTCTGCTATCAACACTGTGTCATCTGCGTATCTTATGTTGTTTGTGGCTTTCAATGATGAATCCTGGTAGGATTTCCATTTCTCAGAATTGTCTCTCTGTATAGGTTGAATAAGTCCGGTGAGAAAACTCAACCTTGTCTTACACCCCTTTCTATTTTATATATCTGCTGAACTCATTTTTTATCCACATGCAAGCGGTTTGCTGCTAGTATATATTCTTGATTAGTCTAATGTCTTTCCCGAATACGTCAAGGCTGCTGAGCAGCTCTGACAGATCTTTGTAGCGTACTAGCAAGCCATATACTTGAAGAAGATCGAAGAACGTATCAGCCAAATAGTAAATACACGCCACATGAAATTTCAGACGGCAATTGTCGACAAGACCAAAAGTCTACCTAAATATAGATAGAGGATAGGGGTTGGGGGTGAGAACAAATCAATTATGTTGCTTGCAGATCAGCACATTTTCTTTGGCTTTCAGGTGCTTACTTATTGCGATTGGCTCTTCAGGCTTCAGGGTTCCTCGTAGTTTAAAGAAATTATTACATGATTCCGACTTTTTATACCAATCATGCTGAACATGTGATCAACGACGAAGTTTTAGAGAAAATTAGAACAAAAAGGAAACTTACACTTAACATAAGGAAGAGAGAGTTGAAATTCCTAGGGCACATAATGAGGAAAGAGGGCTTGGAAAATCTGATACTCACGGGATAGATTGAAGGCAAGACATGACTTACTTAGCGAGCTTTATTAAATGGATGGCGAAACAAGGTTTAGGTGAAATAGCAAAAAGAGAACATTTATTAAGAGCTACAAAGGACGGGAAGTCGTGGAGAGCCATGATGAGGACACGGCACATAAGGATGATAAAGAAGAATCAAATCCAATTTTCATTTTCCACCCACCGCATCCCTTTAAAAAAATCTTTCTCTCTGCGTTTTTAAGATGTCAACTTCCTCTGGAGTAAGGACACGCCTATAATAGTTTTTTTTTAATAGTTTATTCTGTTGCTATAGACTAAAAACAGTGGATACACCGGTTTGTGTTGTTACCCCTGTTTTTTTTTTTAATATAATAAAAATGAAATTAATAATAAAAAAAATCCTTTCAAAAAAAAAAATTTTCAATCGATATCACCCCATGCAAGGCAATAAAGCCACTAAGACACAAGGAGTTACTGGGTATGAAAGAACTAAGAGAAACATTAATAATGAGCAGGAAGAGAAAAAAAAAAGACGTCAGGAGGACAGTAGAGAGCGATTGACATTGCATTTTAAATTTTTCAGGTTAAAGTTCACTGGAAGGCATGAAGACGGAAGGGAGTTCTACAAGAAAACAGAAGCTGTTAGTATAAAAGTTGCGGCTACATCTAGCTAGCTTATCTGTAAATGAGATCTCGATGCCAGTCGAGTCAGCCAGTTATGTGCCATGCGTGATATTGTGCTTAGGCGATCATGTATCTTTCGATACATCACTGACGAGGCAGATTTTTTTTCCCGCAGTAGGTTGCCATTTCTTTCTGCGGTAGACCAGTTGCCATCCAAGGCTACAGAACCCGGTTTGTCCTGTTATTTACCCATAGCTGGGAGGAGAGAGAGAAAGTATTTATACCTTTCTCAAGGTTATTAAAACGTAAGTGTATTCGATTGAAATTCGAACTCGTCTCTCCAATTCCTCAATTCGAGCCGATATCCATTTCTCCACCGTAAAGTGCAGGCACCTTAGCTGATCCGAACAATTACCATTTAGAGAAAAGACATAGGTAATCTTACGACGGTGGAAAAATGACTGAAGCCGAGCCGCCATATCAGGACCAATAATATGGCTGATTCTTTTTTTGTATTTTAACAAGGAGCTCAAGGTAAATAGCAGGGGCACCAAACTATATGTGGCATCAGTATTCTAAGCAACAAAAAAAAAGAAAATGACTGTTGTTTACATTTCGGGTACAAAACAGAAGTTAGTAGATATAAATCCGTAGAAGTCTTAGTGACAAAAACATTGCTTCCTTAACAGGTAATTCGGACTTTTCAGTCTAACTCCGTGGCCGAACTGGTAGAGGTAAGCTTCGGTTTAAGAAGTGTTTTCCCTGAGGTATTTAGGCATGCAGATTCCATTCCTTTTGTAGGACTTCTTAATCTAAGCAGGTTGCCATTAATTTCCCTGTTTAATAAAATAAAAAATAGCAATTGACACACGTGTCAAATAACGTTTATTCTAATAAGAGATAATGTCCGATAAAATATCCTTTCAAATAATTTTATTCTGTATAGTCGATAATGTTCTATTATTCAAAATTTGAACAAAAACAAAAATAATAATAATGATGATGACATGGATAAAGAAAATCGGCATTTATTACTCAGTGGAACTTTGGTAGAAAGGAATCCTCTTAGGAGTGGCAAGTATAATCCGGGAAGTGATGAACACGTAGAGTCAGAGAAAAAATGAGGTTGTTCATTGTGGTCTACTATGCATTAATTACCATGCAATAATTTCCATGTAATAAATTGCATGATAACTAAGGCAGTAATAATTATAATAATGTAATAAGTTTAATAATAATAATGTAATAATATTAATATTAATAATAATATTAATAAGAAGATAATTAATAAGATATTAAGATATTAATAATATTAAAAATAATTAATAATTAGTAATAATAATAATAATTAATAATAATTAATATTATTAATAAGATATTATTATTATTAATAATAATAATAATAATAATAATAATGTGTGGCATATGGGAACATCAACAATCCCTGTTGTAGTTGGAGCCCTAGGACTGGTTGGAAAAGATTGCAGTAGACTAATTGAAGGGATTCCTGGAAGTCCATGCTTCAAGGAGATACAAAAATTGTTCTGACAAGTACAGCCCACACTTTACGAAGGGCTTTATCTGTATAACTTTTTTTTTTTCTTTTTTTTTTTGTCAGTGGAAAGTGTCATGATGCCATTTCTAACCTTAGGTCCCTGGGAGGGACCCGGAAAGAAATGTGTAAACGCCAGGAATCAAAGAAAATAATAATAATAATAATAATAATAATAATAATAATAATATACCCAGAGACATAAAAATGTAGCGACATATGTTCACTGGAAGATATGCAAGAAGCACAAAATCGAAACCACTGAGAGATGGTATGAGCACCAACCAAACACAGTTACCCAAAATAACAATGTAACTATCCTCTGGGACATGTCAATTCAAACTGACAGGGAAATAAAAGCCATCAGACCTGATATTATCATAAAAGAAATTCAGGAAGTGTATACTTGTTGCCATAGCAGTACCATCTGCGAGAAACACCTCCATGAAAATTATTGAGAAATTGTCCAAATACAAGGACCTGGAGATCAAGATTAACATGATGTGGGGAATGAAGACTGGGACCATATAGTAATGGGAGCTCTGGGCCTCATGAGAAAAGGAATGGACAATTTTACTAATAGTGTCCCATGTTACATCAACATACAAGTTGCCTAGAAGATCGCTCAACTAGGAACATCTCATATACTAAGAAAAGTGCTATCAATTAAATGACAATTCTCCTATTGGGCCTAAGGACCATAGTTTGGACCCGGCTGTACAGGATACAAAGCAGGAAACATAACATACACAAATAATAATAATAATAATAATGTAATATTTTTAATAATGTAATAATAATGATACCTAAGGCTGTAATAATTTCCATGTAATCATTTCCATGTAATAAATTGCATGATACCTAATGCTGCTAGTCGGGGGCCTGCTTTCCATTACATTTCCATGTAATAATTCCCATGCAATAATTTCCATGTAATAAATACCATGCAATTAATGTCCATAAAATAATTAATAATTATTAAGATCTCATCTGAGAAATTACTGAAATAAAGAAATAAAGAAATAATAATAATAATAATAATAATAATAATAATAATAATAATAATAATAATTGTTATATTTGATGACGATTCCTTTACTCCAAAGTTCAGCGGCCTATAAAGAAACAAAAACAATGTTGGAAAAATGCAAGCTCAAAAATAAAAGAGACGCCATGATAAATTATGTTTTTATATACATTGATTATTGTGTAGAAAGTACGGATATCAAATTGCAAAAATTGGTATGAGCATGTGCCTTGCAGAACAAATGAAGAAAATGGAAAAGCTACAATATTCTGGGACTGATTTTCAGACAGACAGAATAATACATCATCGCCGTCCGGATATTACTGTGCAAGATAAATGTACCAACAACTGTCATATTATTGATGTTTCCATACCAAATGATACAAATATAGCAAACAAGGAGATTGAAAGAATTACAGACTAGTCTGGTTTAAAAGTTTCGAGAAATCCTAGAATGTTCTGGCTTCCAAGGACCGTTTAACGAAAACATGATGGGAGGCTATATTTGGGTTGATTTCTTGAAAGTAATTTACAGTATAGCAAACAAGGTGATTGAGAAAATGACAAACTACTCTGATTTGAAAGTTGAGATGACAATATTGTTTGGAATGCAGAAAGAGAATGTCAAAGTGATTCCAGTAGTGACTGGCGCATTGGGATCAATTGTATTAAAACTGTGTGCCTTCCTTGACAAACTGGGGATACCATAACAAACTGGCGTCATCCAATAATCGACTCTTTCGAGCACTATGCATGGGGGAATTTTTTGAGGTACTTGTGATGACTTCCCTAGAAAGGCGATAATGCCACTAAGACGCAAGGGGTTACTGGGAGTGAAAGAGAATGATAAGACTTTAGAAGGAACTAGAAACCCAATCCTAAACAGGAAACAAGGGATAAACTTCTACTCTTGTTCAGAAAGAATTACAAACTAGTCTGATTTAAAAATTTCAAGAATTTCTAGAACGTTCTGGCGGCCAAGGATCGTTTAATGAAAACATAATGGGAGACTATATTTGGGGTTTGATTTCTTGAAAGTAATTTACAGTATAGCAAACAGGGTAATTGAGAAAATTACAAACTACTTTTATTTGAAAGTTGAGACGGGATGAATGTTTAGAAAGCAGGAAGGGAATGTCAAAGTGATTCCAGTAGTAATTGGCGCATTGGGATCAATTCCATTAAAATTGTGTGACTTCCTTTATCAACCGGGGATACCATACCAACTTGGAGTCATCCAAAAATCGACTCTTTTGGGCACTACACATATTTAGGCGGGGAATATGTTGAGGTCCTAATAGACGGGGAAGTTGTGTGGACCGGGCAATAGGTAAGCCTATCTATTCCTTTGACAGATAGTTTAATGTACCCGGTATATTCAAGAATTTACACTGTGTGACAAAACATAAAATGTTATAAAGACATGTTATATTTGATGAAGATTCGTTTACTCCAACGTTCAGCGGCCATTAAACAAAAAAAAATAGTTCACTGTATTTAGCACTGAACTATGTGAACAACACCGTCAATACTGGTTCCGACGTTTTTTACTGGGGAGTTCATCCGGGAGGTAACAACACCATCGAGTGTCGACCGGCTGCAGGCTAAATCTGTACATGAGACTGAATAACTGGTAGTATATACAGGGCAGTGATAACGCGGCATCGCTGGGCGGAGGGTTTCCTAAACTGAAGTCAAATTTCGGGGCCGTGTGTTCCCCTGACGCAACCGAAGCGAGCCGTCTCGTCGGAAAAGATCGACTTTGGTCTGATATGGAAAAGCGTAGGCTTTGCGAGTTCTTCTTGTCCAAGTCTTGCTATGCGTAAATTAAAATGAATAGCTCTTCAGGTTTCAAGACATCCGAGTTAGATGGTCAGGGATTCAGCAAGCCTGTGACCACATCCGGTCATGGGACTGATGATAATGGTGATGATGTGCAAGGATTGAAACCACGACAGAACAACAAGATAAGGTTGCTAAGAATAGGGCTACTGAAGGCGCCTTTCGAATGTTTTGTCAGTGGTGATATGTGGTGGTAGGTCGATTATACTTACTGATTGAAATTCTCGCAAATGGCTTCACCTCGATGTGCCGTAATACTAGTCAAGGATATATATTTACATGAGTAATTCAAAAAGTCTTGATATAATGAAATCAATGTGCCAGCAAAATTGTTACACAAGACTTGAATCTTCATTATTAACTTTTTATTCACTCCAGTATTCCAGTCGAATCCATTACATTCACTTAACATGCTAATACCCATGGGAAAGGTATGAATCTTCTTCTGCACCCAGCTATGGGTAAATAGCACGACAGACCGGGTTCTATAGCCTTGGATGGCAACTGGTCTACCGTAGAAAGAAATGGCAACCAAGTGCGGGAAAAAATCTGCCTTGTCGGTCATGTATCGAAAGATACATGATCGCCTAAGCGCGTATCACTCATGGCAGATAAGTGAACTGAATTCGTTAGTTATTCTCAGCCTGGGTTGGTGAGAAACAGCCTTCCAAAACCCTGGGCCGATATACATTATCTATCTATCTATCTATCTATCTATCTATCTATCTCTATAACAGTTTGTTCCTATCTATCTATCTATATATCGGTCAATCCGACAGTCTGTTCCTATCTATATATATATATATATATATATATATATATATATATATATATATATATATATATCAGCCTGTTCCTATCTATCTATCTATCTATCTATCTATTTATCTATCTATCTATCTCTATGACAGCCTGTTTCTGTCTGTTCATCTATCTATCTATCTATCTACCTCTATGACAGTCTGTTCTTATCTATCTATCGGTCGATCTGACGGTCTGATCCTATCTATCTATCTATCCATCTATCTATCTATCTCTATAACAGTTTGTTCCTATCTATCTATATATCGGTCGATCCGACAGTCTGTTCCTATCTATCTATCTATCTATCTATCTATCTATCTATCTATCTATCTATCTCTATAACAGTTTGTTCCTATCTATCTATCTATCTATCTATCTATCTATCTATCTATATATCGGTCGATCCGACAGTCTGTTCCTATCTATCTATCTATTTATCTATCTATTTCTATAACAGTTTGTTCCTATCTATCTATCTATATATCGGTCGATCCGACAGTCTGTTCCTATCTATCTATCTATCTATCTATCTATCTATCTATCTATCTTACAGTCTGTTCCTATCTATCTATCTATCTATCTCTATAACAGTTTGTTCCTATCTATCTATCTATCTCTATGACAGTCTGTTCCTATCTATCTATCTATCTATCTATCTCTATGACAGTCTGTTCCTATCCATCTATCTATCTATCTATCTATCTATCTGCAATGAAGGCGGACGTGATAATTAAATGGTAAGACGAGTCTTTCATCTTCTGTACTTAACATCTTCAATTACTATCAGCCAGTTTGTGATGTGAACCCGATGCCCTCGTGCGTAATTTGCATCTTATATTCTTCATCTGGGATGTATGTGAAACTGCCATCAACCTTCCCTGAGGTGGTTGTTTCTATAACTGCATCTATCACAATTTTTTTTCCATGGCTGCAAACAGGATACAGGTATGAGGTTACGTGCTCCTCCATCATGAGGCCGAGTGTGACCGAAGGTCAACCCCCTGATAAACCCAGTTTCTTTGATGAATTTCGTACAAAACACTTATTTTACACAACGCGTCTTGTTTTTAACATAATCTCTTTCCTCGGACGTAATACAATTATGTAAACAGATCGAACATTAAATCTTGAAAATTTCAAATCGAACTTCAACAAAGCACATGGGGGGTCTACAGACTTAGTGATGCCCCCTCGACACTTCATGATGACTTTTATTCCAACCACACCGTCCATTTGAAACTCAGGTGTAGGTGAGAGAGAGAGAGAGAAAGAGAGAGAGAGAGAGAAAGGGTGGAGATTCATAACAAGATGGCGCCTATCATAGTACGATTATTAGAAAGCTAGTGCTATAAGCGTCATATATGATCCGCACTACATGATCTACTGTTGTATTGCTGTGCCAAATTAAGCTGAGCTTCGTAAATATACGTTACCCCTCAGCCCACGCCATAGAACATGGAATAATGTTTAGCGGACTGATCTCGCAAACAATTGTTAGTGATGTAAGTTCGATTCTCACATGGTTCCGACAACTGTAGACTTTATTCACACTCAGTAAAAGCTGGGTAACTATATATATATGCATGTCATACAACGCACACACACATACTCATAGATAGATAGATAGATAGATAGATAGATAGATAGATAGATAGATAGATAGATAGATAGGAACAGAATGAGAGAGAGAGAGAGAGATATTGAATTGACTTAGATGGATAAATAGATACGAACAGATAGATACGAACAGATAGATAGATAGATAGATAGATAGATAGATAGATAGATAGATATTGAATTGACTTAGATAGATAGATAGATAGATAGATAGATAGATAGATAGATAGATAGATAGATAGATATTGAATAGATAGATAGATAGATAGATAGATAGATAGATAGATAGATAGATAGATAGATAGATTATTAAAAAGCTAGTTTTATAAGTATCGATAGATAGATAAGTTTGGTTTGTTTTACAGCATATCAACCACAATGGGTTATTTAATGCCGACAAGATTTTTATTGCTGGTAATATATTTTTTCCAAAATGTATTGCTGGGAATATTAAGTTCTGCAAAATGTATTGCTGGTAATAATTTTTTCTTCAAAAATTTATTCCTGGTATTAAAACCTATTTTACACTTTCATAGTGTTTTAACCCCAGTTTAGGTGTTAACTATTTGCCCATAGCTGGGACCCTAACAGGTGCTACCACCTCGGGTCATGGTGGACCTGGGACACAAGCAATTAAGAGGTGGTTCTACGCTCCTCAAAATCTCCTGATCAGAGGCCTTACTGTTGAATGTAGTTTACCGTCTTACCCAGGACGGACAGATAGATAGATAGATAGATAGATAGATAGATAGATAGATAGATAGATAGATAGATAGATAGATAGATATTGAATTGACTTAGATAGATGGATAAATAGATACGAATAGATAGATAGATAGATAGATAGATAGATAGATATTGAATTGACTTAGATAGATAGATAGATAGATAGATAGATAGATAGATAGATAGATAGATATTGAATTGACTTAGATAGATAGATAGATAGATAGATAGATAGATAGATAGATAGATAGATAGATAGATAGATAGATAGATAGATAGATAGATAGATTATTAAAAAAGCTAGTTTTATAAGTATCGATAGATAGATAAGTTTGGTTTGTTTTACAGCATATCAACCACAATGGGTTATTTAATGCCGACAAGATTTTTATTGCTGGTAATATATTTTTTCCAAAATGTATTGCTGGGAATATTAAGTTCTGCAAAATGTATTGCTGGTAATAATTTTTCTTCAAAAATTTATTCCTGGTATTAAAACCTATTTTACACTTTCATAGTGTTTTAACCCCAGTTTAGGTGTTAACTATTTGCCCATAGCTGGGACCCTAACAGGTGCTACCACCTCGGGTCATGGTGGACCTGGGACACAAGCAATTAAGAGGTGGTTCTACGCTCCTCAAAATCTCCTGATCAGAGGCCTTACTGTTGAATGTAGTTTACCGTCTTACCCAGGACGGACAGATAGATAGATAGATAGATAGATAGATAGATAGATAGATAGATAGATAGATAGATAGATATTGAATTGACTTAGATAGATGGATAAATAGATACGAATAGATAGATAGATAGATAGATAGATAGATAGATAGATAGATTTTTTTCTGCTCTCTTCATCAAAATGAACTTTCATGTTTATCGTTGTCAGTTTAAAGCACCATTGATATGAATTATCGTATCGTTCCGAATACCACAAGATAAAAGATTTAAAATATTTGAACCTGTACATTGTGTGTATGTGTATGTGCATTTGTGTGTGTATGTGTGTGTGCGTGTGTGTGATTGCGCATGTGTGATTGTGTGTATATGACTGCGTGCGAACGCGTGTGCAGGTGTTCATGCGTGTTTGTATTTGTACGACAGCATGTGTATATGCGTGTATGTGTGTGTACGTGTATGTGCATGCGTGTGTAGGTAGACGTATGCAAGTGTGCGTATGTCTGTGTGCCTATGCATGCGTATGTATGTATGCGTGTGTGTTGTTTCTCTCTCTCACTCTCTCTCTCTCTCACTCTCTCTCTCTGTGTGTGTGTGTGTGTGTGTGTGTGTGTGTGTGTGTGTGTGTGTGTGTGTGTGTGTGTGTAACGAATTAGCGTTCAGCTGTGATTCTGTTCTTCCCAATGTTGGATTGTGTCATGGAGGAAACATTTTCGCAGTGAGCGCCGCCATTTTGCCATTGATTTCTTCTGCTTTTTGCAAACGGACGGCGGTGGCGGTGGCGGTGACGGCGGCGGCTCAAAATGTTTCATTCCTGCAAACGATAAACTAAATAAAATGAATGGCGTTTTTCTTCAGTAGAATTCCTTATCAAAAGTTGATCTGGTCTCACCGGGCGCCATGTTTATACTTGGTAAAACAGAATCGAGGGACTCGTGTCCAGCCGAGCGACCAGTCAAGCACTAAGGCAGGGAAGGCGTTTCACCCCTCTCGACAGCAGCAGCACCAGCACCGGTGACATTTCTAAGGAGAGACGTTTATGCAGCTGATTTATTTTCAGGGACGCCTGGGCTATTGGAAAGAAAAGCAGTCATGTCGGCAGGGCCGACTTTGGACTTGATTCCGTTTCTAGTTTTATTTTAGTCTTCTTTATCCTGGAATACATCATTTGTTTCTGTTTTTGTTTTTTGTTTTTTTACAGAGAAAGAGAGCGACATTAGAAAAAAACAAATATTAACAAGGAAATATACATGCATACATTACATACATATATATATATATATATATATATATATATATATATATATATATATATATATATATATATATATATATATATGTATGCATCAAAGGACAAAATCTTCCAAAAGCAATCATAAACGTTTTCCGGTTTTTCTTTTATTTTTTACTTAAGCAAAACGAAAAAAAAATGATGTTCGTTTTGTTTGATTGATTGGGGTGTTTTTTTATCTATTTTTTTTCTTTCCTTTTTATTCGTTTTATTTATTTACTTTCTATATCTAAAGGCAGTGGTAATGGAAAATAAGAGAGACATAAGTCACTAGCTATTCTATTAATGTCTATAAAGAATTGAAACTAATGCTTATCTATATAGACTTGCTGATCTATCGACTCAATCTGCTTACGTCGATTTCGCAAAGTCGGGATTTGAACGAGCGCGTGTACATGTCTATACATGAGATCGTACGTATATAAGCATTACGCACGCATATGTGTGTGTGTGTGTGTGTATGTATGTGTGTATGTGTGTATATATATATTTATTTGTTTGTTTCTGCGAAGATTCCAAAATTATATTTTTCTTTTATGATGAGGGGAGGCTTTTTTTTTCTTCTTGGGATTCTTTTAAATTCATCCAACGATGTGGAGCTTAAAACGAGGCTTGGGGAATTTTCCGATTCAAAAGCTAATGATTTCTAGCCATTTTCCAAGCGTAGCTTACATGTGGCACAAAGCAGAAAGTACGCGGCACCCAGTGAGGATCGAACTCACTATTCAGTCGTAAATGTTATAGCCAGACAAACTTGCTAACCATTACACCGCCTCCTTGGGCCCAAAGCTACGGGTTTATATCGTCGCGGTATTGAACAGTTAGTGGATCGTTGGCAGGATGTCATAAACAATGAAAGGGAAAACATTTTTGAATCATTCATCAGAACTACTAATCTCAATAAATAAACGGCAAATTCTGTCTGTCTGTGTGTCTGAAAACCATTCTAACTGGGGCCACATTTGCTCTACATAGACATATCAACCCTTTTGGAATCAGGATAAATCCCAGTATTGAAAATATGCCCTTCATCTGGTGCTTGACCAACAAGCATTGGGATTTCTGTCCGGATGAGGAGAGAACAATTAAACATTCAATTTTTTAAATAAATGAAAAAAAAATAGTGATTTTAAAAGTTTTAATTTATATTGAGTTTAAAGTTACACAAAAACTTTGTAGATTTTTAAAAAATGTGCTTTAAATTCAGTTTCAAATATCTCCAAAACTATGTGAATTGAGGAAATCAATTTTATTTTTTCAAAATGCTAAGAAAACAGTGTTAAAGTGAGAGATTTAGTGACGTTAAGTTTTGAAGTTCCACAGTTTATGATTTGAAGAACTCAATTCTCGGCTTGAATCGGAATTTCGGCCCAAATCGGATTTTCAGCCCAAATCGGACATTCAGCCCAAATCGGACATTCGGCCCAAATCGGACATTCGGCCCAAATCGAACATTCAGCCCAAATCGGACATTCGGCCCAAATCGGACATTCAGCGCAAATCGGACATTCGGCCCAAATCGGACATTCGGCCCAAATCGGACATTCAGCCCAAATCGGACATTCAGCCCAAATCGAACATTCGGCCCAAATCGGACATTCGGCCCAAATCGGACATTCAGCCCAAATCGAACATTCGGCCCAAATCGGACATTCGGCCCAAATCGAACATTCGGCCCAAATCGGACATTCGGCCCAAATCGAACATTCGGCCCAAATCGGACATTCAGCCCAAATCGGACATTCTGCCCAAATCGGACATTCAGCCCAAATCGAACATTCGGCCCAAATCGGACATTCAGCCCAAATCGGACATTCGGCCCAAATCGGACATTCGGCCCAAATCGAACATTCAGCCCAAATCGGGAATTCGGCCCAAATCAGTGTTTTGGCCGGAATTGGACTTATAGCTCGAGTCAGAGTTAAAGTGAGGTTTTGAAGTTTCATGTAGAAGAATTCAGAGTTATTTCCTCAAAATTATCATTATTGTTTTCTAAGCTGGACCTTAGGTCCCTTTAGTTTTGGACCGGAGCTCCTTTGAAACTCCGCACCGAGTTTGGCTTTTAAACTAATAAATAATAAATGTTAAAATAAGTTATAAAAAATGTAACGAATTTATGCAACAAACTACTAATATGAAATACTTGCTTTTAATTCTTTTCCAATTAATCCATTTGTTGAAATTCCCTGGTCTATTACATTTTCTGATTTTTTCACAGAAGCATACACCTATTTATTACGGCGCCTACTATTTACTAGGAACCCCAAATCACCTGACTTGTTTTAGTAGCCCTAAATATATCTTGAAAGATTTAGAATTAGGCTACAACCTAGCAATCAATTAATTGTAGGTATCCGTTTATCTCGCGAGGTTAGTGCTGGGCATGATGATAAACAACATCCGGCAGTAAGGCATCTGATCGGGAGATTAGAGGTTTTGAGAAGCGTGGAACAACCTGATGTGCAAGATCCAAATGCATATAAGGCACTATATTTTGGCCTTGCTTGGCTGCAGATGTTGCCGGAAGGTTGTCAGTGCTGACAGCCAATCACCTTCGAGATTCTCTGTCTGGATATACTTCCATAGCCGTTGCGTGTATGGATTTTACCAAAAGGTAGCAGAAATTTAAAATAAGGATTTTTTTTTCTCCATGGTGGTCTGCCATCCCATGATGATGAGCTCTATCTACCAGAAGTAGCTGGTTATGAGGCGTTAGTGTTATACCTTCACCCCTTCTCTAGCTTGGAGTTGGGCAGGTGTCAGGGGCAATTTGATATTGTTTTATTTTATAGACAATGGGAGCCTGTTCCCTTTACAACTCCCGGCTTTTACAACCTTTGAGACATATATGATGTATATATATGAACATTATATACATGAGTTTTAGAAGCTCACATAAAACATATATGCAGTATGATACAGTATATTTTAACTGTTTATATATCTGCATGCTCTCTAAGTGTTATGGTCCGGTTCCTTGTACCACGGTGATAGTCCAAAGTAGAACCAATAAAAAAGAACTCGAACACGGATATAGAATAACACAGATATATTACAGACAGGAATATATACAGAGAAGTAGAAGGTGCTAGTATGAACAATCAGGTTTAGTAGTAATTGTCTGAACGCGACTCTGTTTCGGACTGCCTCTGACTCGACTGACTGACTCGCTCTGACTGACAGACTCCTGACGGACCTCACTCCGGACTTCAGACTGAACTCCCTGCTTCCTCTTGAGGCGCAGTATTTATTACGTATGGAATAGTCCATTATGTTATTAACACTAATATATATCGAATGTTATATAAAATGCAGTGTTTTACTAGAGCAAAAAAAAGCAAACATATTAAAAAGCTAATTCATAACAAAACTTTGGTGAAATACGTGCGAGACTTGCCAAGCAACTTTCAGTTCGTGTAAGAAGCTGTTAGTTTTCCGCCAATTCACGTATCGTATTTGGCTCCCGACCTATGTTGAGACCGATGTGGAAGGATGCTCTGCCTATCTGTCATATTAGTTCTGTAATTAACAAATTCACATATCAGCACGATGTTGACGATATACGCATAACGGGTCAAAGTTTGGAGGCAAAGTTCAGCCGACACGTACCAGCCAATATTCGCAAGGGAAAAGTGGACTATTTACACAGGAGCATCAATGTATCAGGTTCGGTTGTAGCTGAACATTTGATTAAAACCGATCTTATAGCCTGGACTTGTTTCGTAAGGCTAATACCGATTATCACTTAGAGGTTCTGGAATCAATCTATATTAAGGCCTAGCAACCAGCTCTCAGTAAGCAGGAGTAGAGGATGGATGTGAAAGTAACTAGCCTTTAATCTTGTTTTTTTTATTATTGATTTAATATACCATTAGTCTAGTGTTGTATATATATATATTTTTGTCGCTGTGCACTTATTTGTCCTCGATTTTTGCTCTGATGAGAGAGGAACAATAAACCGATTAAGTTGTTTTTTTTCGTTATATTTCAGTATTACTAATATATGATAATATATATTTTTGCTACCTTTTTTTTATTATCTATGTCTTTTAAAAATGTGGTCTAATAAAATAAAATGTGTATCTATATAAACATTTGTGTGGATGGGTGGCTGTAACACATTTCACAGAGTGCAATTGAAGTGCCAGGGAGCAATATTTGATTCTAGATGGAACGCACAAGTATTCCGATTTTTTTAATCAATTCACCCCAAGAAAGGTGATAATACCACTAAAACGCAAGGAGCTACTGAGAGTGAAATAGAATGAAAAGACTTTAGAAGGAACCGGAAACCCAATCCTAAACAGGAAACAAGGGATAAACTTCTACTCCTGTTCAAAACATCGAAGAGGAGTGTGAACCGGACGACAGACGAATCTATCTACTCCTATTGAGGAAAAGAATAAATAATAAATAGAAAATAAAATTTCAGAATTTAGATGGAGAGTTCAGATGTATAGAGTTAACGTAGACTTTAGAATTAAATGAAAACCCAATACTAAACAGAAAACAATAAATAAACCTCTACTCTTATTCAAAAGACTGGTAAGGTGATAAACGAATCTATCTACTCCTGTTTAAATATAATAAAAAGAAGTTTGGAATTGAAGTATTGATCCATGTGTAAATAATCATGTGATTTGTTCTTAAACTGAATACTATTCTCAAATATTGATATAAGCCAAATATAAATTTCTCCTTCCTTTAGTATGTAAACATACAACGGGGCACTTTCTCAGCTTTTCACCGACTGAACACATTGCATCGCTATTCTCGTTTCTTTTGGCGTGCAAGGAAGCGAAAGCTGAAAATAAACAGCCTCGGCGAGCAAAAAAAAAATGTCACCGTTTTCAATTTATTTACGCGTTTCATTTCAGGGATTTACTTGCACGATCTTAGAAAGTAGGTAAGATGACATTTGGGGACAACTTCTGCCACTTTTGACATCTCAAACTACCAACTCTTAGCGGACGATCCAGAACTCCCTCAAACCTGACTGTTAATATAAGCCTGCGATCGGAAACCTCAATGCTCGGTTTGTTGTCACTTGTTCCCAAAAGTTTTCATTTATTTATCATCTTATTCCATTTCGGTCAAGTGGATGGCTGCTTTGAAGACCCCATTTCCCATCGCTAGTCATAAACACGAAACACTTGAAACCCACTTAAAATCCTACATCATTCCCTTCTATGTGGATATCCTAAACATATACTCAAAAGGTGTATCAATATTTTTAATAAACTCTTGTGTACAGTTATGATGTAATGCTTAGTATAGGATGTAAATAAAGTAAATGTGCCCATCAGTAAACAAATAAGAATCTCGAAAATCTAAGGTCATTAGATAAAAAATATACTATTAAAAAGATAAAACAGAGACGTCTACTCAAACACGTGTATACACTGACTATAACGTATAAACACTATATGATAATTACCGTTGTTGAATTATTTATTTATATCCTTTGTGTCACGTTCTATGTAATTAGATAGGATGGAAATAAATAAATATACAACTTTCCTAGCTGCTGACGTAGCAGTTGATTCAATATAATCGCCCCAATTCATGTTAGCGGAAATTTTTTAATCAGAGAAAGCGCAATGAGTCACTCTGATGGAGGTTAGCATTAGCCATATTTATGGAATGCAAAAAAGTACTCTTACGCAATTAAAACAGAGCAGTTTTGTTTTGGAGGCATTAAAATTAACAACCATTAAATTTAATGCATTTTTATACTTTCCTAGTGCTTTGATTTTTGTTTGGGGGTTCACTATTTTCCCATAGCTGGGACCCTAGCAGGTACTACCACCCCAGGGTCAGGGTGGATCTGGGGAAAACAACGATTAAGAGGTGGTTCCACTCTTCTGAAAACCTTTAATCTCCCGATTAGTGGCTTTCCTACCGTTGGTTGATTATCGACCTAAGAGAATCCATGGTTATGTAATGACTTAATTGCTTACTATTAACTGAAGTCTGTCACCAGAGTTGAAAATAACTGTTTATGGTAAGGTCGGTTAATGCTGTTGTTTGGCACCTATCGTCCGGTTCACACTCCTCTTCGGTCTTTTGACTAGGAGCTGAAGTTTATCCCTTATTTCCTGTTTAGAATTGAGATTTCGGCTTCTTTGAAAGTTTACTTCAACCCTATACGTTTAACATCACCGCCTAAATTCTGAAATGTTATTTACTATTTATTTACAAGTTTTTTTTTCCTCATTTGGAATAAATAGGTTCACCTATCGTCTAGTTTACACGCCTCTTTGGTCTTTGGAACACGGGCAGAGTTTTCTCCCTTGTTTACGGTTTAGGATTAGGTATCCGGTTCCTTCTAAAGTCTTTTCATTCTCTTTCAAAATATGGTCCAGCACGATACAGTGAACCAACTTTCCTAGCAACAGACCTAGCAGTTGACTCAATAAAATCTTTCCAATTCATGCCTGCTGAAAACGTTGGTCCGAGACAATTAGACATTTGGCCCTGTGAGTATAGATAAAGCAAAAATGTGCCTGAGATCTACAACAGGGGTTGGCCAGCGCACAGTCATATTCGGATACCAGCGGCCAATCATACAAACATATATATATATCGAATATCACTTATATCAAAATCTCTTTTCAAACAGAATCTTATTTTGTTATAAAATTATAATGATGTTCAATTGCAGTGGTTCCCAAACTGTTCAGCGCACCTCTTATGTGTGGCGGAAGAGGATAGCCGGTGAGGCGGAATGATTGAATGACAAGCAGAGATTTAGAAACAGGTTGAGAAACACTGTTTTAATGGTTTGGGCTACATCAGAATCAATGGAGCAAGAAAGCTGCTAAAACTCAATGGAACATTGGACAGTGATAACATACGTTATTAAATATATTAGACGATATAACAAAAGATGAAATATTTCAACAAGATTTTTCATCGTGTCATACAGGGAAGTCTCTCAATGAAGAGGATATTGCAGTGTTGCAAGAATGGTTTACCCTTCCACTATTCAAGTGGTTACCAAACGGTGCGTCGGGCGTCATAGTTGGGGCGCAAGAGGATAGCAGGTGAGGCAGAATGATTGCAAGACAATTAAAGATTTAGAAACAGTTTCAAAAAATTCATATGCCAAAAATAAATATGATTTTAAAATTTAAAATATTATTATGGATTACTCGTAATTGCATGCATGAATCCCAGTATAAATAGTTATAAATAATTATTAACTGATTTTATCATTTTGATATTTTTACATTATATCAAGTATTACGAATATAGTAACTAGGGTCCGCAAATTGAAGAAAAGAGTTATCAATGATAATGTTCTAACTTCAAATCCGCAGTTATCTCCCTTTAATCCTCTATCTGTTTTTTTAAATTTTTAAATGAACTTTTCATCACATAAAATTTGATGAGACGCGAGCAAATTGTCATACCTAAAATGTAAGCCAGAACTACTGAATTATAGCAAGCATTTTATTCAGAGTTGCTCACTTCATGTTTAGCGACAAATTATATTTCCTTTAAATAAAGTATCGATTTGTGTGTAACTCTCACTGATTATTCAAGCCAAAAAGAAAGAAAGAAAAAAAAACAGCACAAAAAACGCAACAATAAAAGACACAAGGTGTTGTTTGTTTATTTTTGCTCTTATACTGATTAAAAAAAGAATCATCGTTCGGTTTTCATAGTTTACTTTCTGAGATTCCAACAAAGCCTACAGAAAAAAAAACGTTCGCACGTGATATGTACATATTTTTCAACTTCTTTCAATCTACAAATATTTTCAGGAACGAGAGCTTTATGTAATAATTTAGAGAGCGGCTGTTTTTATAGGGCATTCAATGCAGACATTGTGTCTCTGTGTATTTTTCAAGCGGTCGACGTTTGAACAGCGACCACGAAGAGTTAGCGGTTTATTTTGTACCGTCACTCATAAAGCCTATTGTCTAATGATTATCAAGTGTTTATTTATTTTCTTTTAAATCATTTCTAGATTTATATTTGAGCTCGTTGCGTCTTCTTTGTTTTTCTTCCCTATTTTTATGGGGGATCGAACAACAACCCCTCACATACCCGACTCCAATGTTGTGATTCATTTATCGGGTACACAAGCCTTAATGACATAACAACATGTAACAAATAAAGCTTTGGGCTACTAAGATGCCAAATGAGTTGTGTTTGATCAGGAGCATTTACAAATAACTGAACACAAAGGCAGAACAGGTAACCGTTGTCTGGATGTTTCAGATTTTTGTGTTCTCATTATTCCCTGCATTTGCAGACTGTTATTTTCATCATTGCTTTAACTTTCTAGTGTTATCTGAAAGACTGAAATTAAGTATTTTCAATGAATTTCATTCAACATATTGCACTGAATAGTGCATGAAAATAAAGAAAAGTCAGTCTGTTGAAATTTCATCTTTGGAATTACCAAATATATTTTAAAAAAAAACATTAAACTTTCGCATTATATATATATAAGAAGAGAGAGAGAAAAAGTCTATATAATAAAAAGAAGAGAGGAACAGCAAACGTTTTTGGTTGTAATGTGGAATTTAAAAAAAAAAATTATTATGCTTTATTTTCCATAATTTTGCTACACGAGTTTCCGGTCTCGCGACCTTCATCAGGCTGAATTGGCAGTGAAAGAGTTCTGCGTGAAGGGTTATAAAACAATTAAGATTGGTCCGAGAAATGGTGAAAGAGTTACTCTTTCACTGCTAATTCAGGAATACATTTGGGTCACTAACACAGAAGAAAGTGAATGTCTCATATCGAGAATATTTAACATCGAAAAACATAAGAAAAAAATTATTATTTTTAATAACATGTGGAAATCTCCACGCTTTGCCTGATGAAGTTTGCTTGACCGGAAACACGTGCAACAAAATTATGGAAAATAAAGCATAATATATTTTTTTTTTAAATCCACATTACAACTAAAAACGTTTGCGGTTCCTCTCTTTTTTTATATATATATATATATATATATATATATATATATATATATATATATATATATATATATATATATTCGACGGATGAGGGTCAAGCAGATCAGTTCCTAGGAAACCGACAGCCCGACAACAGCACATGAGATTTGATTATAGTGGTGAAGGTTTTGTGCAACACCAACCAGACACAGTTACCCAAAATAACGATGTAACTATCCGCTGGGACATTCCAATTCAAACTGACAGGGAAATAAAAGACAACAGACCTGATATTATTATAAAATACAAAAAATTCAGGAAGTGTATGCTTATTGACATAGCAGAGCCATCTGAGAGAAACACCCCCATGAAAATTATCGAGAAATTGTCCAAATACTGGAGATCAGGATTAACAGGATGTGGGGAATGAAAATTGAGACTGTACCAATAGTAATGGGAGCTCTGACCCTCGCGAGAAAAGGAATGGGCAATTTTACTAACAGTGTCCCAGGTAACATCAACATACAAGTTGACCAGAAGATCGCCCTACTAGGGACATCCCATATACTAAGAAAAGTGCTATCAATTAAATGATAATTCTTCTATAGGGCCTAAGGACCATACTTTGGACCCGGCTCGACAGGATACAAATCAGGAAACATAACATACACAAATAATAATAATTACATTCTGAAAAAATATTCGGAATCTACCGACTTTTCGACCCTTAAAATGCATGAGGATAGCTACGTACGCAAACCACTTATTTCCCGCCTCAGGAGAATGAACAGAGTGACAGGAGAGTTCCATAAGATTTATACTAAACTATTTGATTAATTCCTCTTAGTAACTAATCAACTAACGGACAATTCCAAGATGAACAAGATCACCATCATATTAAGAACATTTCAGTTGCATTCCTTCATGCAGGCAGCGTTTCATTCGTTTTGATGCTTTCATTACCAGGACAGACATTTTTTTTTTCGTTACAAGACAAGCAACGTTTGTACAAAGACATTTTTTTGTAGATTTATATATTTTTATACTTGAATTTTTTTCTTTTAAATAAAGGGTGTTTCATTAAGACGGATTATATATAAGGATGTTTCATTAAGACGGATCAAAGTCAGCAGTAAATAAATCAGTGTTATTGGTGAAATTTTATTTATTTCTCTGTTGGATTATGTTATTTAAGTCATGGCAATTATGTGTGAAAAATAATATCGCCCAAATGTCCGCTACATCTGAAAGAAAAAGAAATATCATTAGACGCTTAAACTTAATCCACATTAAAATCGGTTCAAATTATTGGAACACGCTTTATAAGGTGTACATTCTGAAAATATATTCAGAATCTACTGACCAGCCGACCCTTAAAACGCATGAGGATAGTTACATATGTAAACTACTAACATAGGAAATGAATAGAATGACAGGAGAGTTCCATAAGATTTATACTAAGTTGTTTGATTAATTCCTCTTAGTAACTCATCAACTAACGGGAAATTACAAGATGAACAAGATCACCATCATATTAAGAACATTTCAGTTGCATTCCTTCACGCAGGCACCGTTTCATTCGTTTTGATGCGTTCATTACCAGGACAGCCATTTTTTTTTCATTACAAGACAAGCAACGCTTGTACAAAGACATTTTTTTGTAGATTTATATATTTTTATATTTGAATCTTTTTTAAATATAATTTGAAGATAGGCAGACATTCTGCTAAAATATTATGATTGTCAAACACTGTGTTTTTCTTTTCTTTTCCTTTTCTTAAATCGCGCTCTTTTCTTAACTGTTGTAAAATATAGGAAGAGTTACGTCAATCACTTTGTTTTTTAACAATAATAATAATAACTAGCATAGTACCAATCAAAAATGATATGACTATTTATATATGAACTGACTCTTTTATTTGGATTAAATTAGAGCATTTATATGCTGTGCTTAGAATCGAAATGTCGCTTCCTGATATCTAAGACCAGTGTGCTATCTGCGCGCTCCGTGAAAAATGTTATACATGCACATAATACAGCCTATCTATTCATTTAGACACGACGACAGAATAGATAAAAGCAATGTAAAAGAGGAAGGATCTAAAGGTGTTAATCGTTATCAATGACAAATCGTTCTTCATGAAATGATTATTTGATAAGAAATAATAATAATAATAATAATAATAAAAAAATAATAATAATAGTTAAGAGAAGTGTGCGATTTAAGAAAAGAAAAGACACAGTGTTTAACAATGTTAAACAATATTTCAACAGAATGTCTGTCTTAAATTCATTAAATTACTAACTTCCCGCCTCGGGAGAATGAACAAAATGACAGGAGAGTTCCATAAGATTTATACTGAGTTGTTTGATTAATTCCTCTTAGAATTGTCGGTTAGTTGATTAGTTACTAAGTTGAACAAGATCACCATCATATTAAGAACATTTCAGTTGCATTCCTTCACGCAGGCGGCGTTTCATTCGTCTTGACGCGTTCATTACCGGGACAGCCATTTTTTGTTTTCATTACAAATCAAGCAACGTTTGTACCATTGTCCTCGCGTACGACCCTTTGGAACTATGTCAGGGAGTTGACGGCTCGTATCGCTCCCGAAAAGCTCATTGATCACGCATACGCATGTGGCAATGTGCCACCCCCGTATTCTGGGATGAAATGAATGGCGTTTTTGACGTTGCTGGCCACGGCTCAAATGGTGATTTGGACGACGCGAATGGAGGAAATCTTGGGATGCAGTCGCTATTCTCATCAGGATCTGATCAGATTCTTTTAGAACCATCTCAAGATGAAGATTAGAACTGATAGAAAGCGGTTGGTATCGACATATTTCAACGAAAGGTGGGAAACTATTGCCTGGACGGAGCTAGCCTTTATTTTCATTTTTAAGTACCTCTAAGTCACAACTAGTTAAGATAGACTCTTCCAAGGGTACCTAGTTAATGTGAGTAAGTGTTGTTCCCGATCTGTTCCTGTCTTCTTCTTTTGTTATGATCCAAGTCGAGATGCCCAACCTCCCCAGTTAGTTTTCGCACCCCCCCCCCTTTTCATAATGTCAATAATTTTTTATCCTTTCCCTCTACCTTAGCAAGAGAAAGTCTTGATTTTGTTAGAAGACAGAATACAGCAGTAACTCTTATTTTTGTGGGGTGGACGGGTGCTATTAATATCATTCCTTCTTTTTCGGGGTCATCATCCCACCATCATTTCATTGATAAAATTTATATATATATATATATATATATATATATATATATATATATATATATATTATGTACAATTGTACATATTGTAATTTTTAACTCATGGGGTGTTTTTTCCCAGTAGGTGCCCAAGTGTTGGGAGGTATTTTGGTGTATGAAGGAGCGAATAGTGACGGATAAATTCTTATAGTGAATGAGTATATTGTAACGAATGAATGTATTGTGAATCCAATTAGCTAGATATAAGATAACTAGTGATGACCAACCCTGACCATTTCCCTCTTTTTTCGGCCTTGTGCCACAATTACTGTATCAGTAATAAATCTTAGACAACCGATGTTTGTTCAAAGACTTATATTTTTTTATAGATTTATATATTTTTATTCTTATTATGACAATAATAATAATAATAATAATAATAATAATAATAATAATGATAATAATAATATTAACGACTTGAAAACATACAGAAAATTTCTTCATGAGATAAAAAAACATCATCGAAAGTACGCAAATGATAGCACTGCTTGGAACTTCTAATGTACGGAGGAAAGTGTTATATCTAGAGTACGATTGGTAGGTAGTGTGGAAATCGAATGATGAGATATGATCATCATCAATAATAACCGAAAACATATTAAGAGTTGCAGAAGATATCAAAGCATATAATAATAATAACATTATTATCTGATAATTATTTTTATCATTATTATTATCTATTCTTCTTCATTATTATTATTATCATTTAATATCCTTTTTTTCTTTATTATTACTTGTTTCTTCCTTTTCTTCTTCTACAGCTTGATCTGTTTTGCTTCTCCTCCTCCTGTTTCTTCTTCTACTGTAAGCTGCTACTTCTTCTGTTTCCTCTTCTTTTGCTTCCTCTTCTATTTCTTCTTCTGTTTCTTCTATTTCTTTTTTTCTTCTCCTTCTTCTTCGTTGTCGTTGTCGTCTGTCATCTTCTTTTGTTCTTCTCTTCCTTTTTTTCTTCTCCTCCTCCTTCTTCTTCTTGTCTTTCTTCTCTTTCTTTTTCTTTTTCTTCTGTTTCTTCGTGTGCTGCTCCTTCTTCTTCTTCTTTTTCTTCTTCTTCTTTTTCTTCTTCTTCTTCTTCTTTTTCTTCTTCTTCTTCTTCTTCTTCTCTTCCTTTTTTTCTTCTCCTCCTCCTTCTTCTTCTTGTCTTTCTTCTCTTTCTTCTTCTTTTTCTTCTGTTTCTTCTGCTACTGCTCCTTCTTCTTCTTTTTCTTATTCTTCTTCTTCTCCTTCTTCTTCTTCTTCTTCTCTTCCTTTTTTCTTCTCCTCCTCCTTCTTCTTCTTGTCTTTCTTCTCTTTCTTTTTCCTTTTTCTTCTGTTTCTTCGTATGCTGCTCCTTCTTCTTCTTTTTCTTCTTCTCCTTCTTCTTCTGTTTCTTCTCCTCCTCCTTCTTCTTCTTGTCTTTCTTCTCTTTCTTCTTCTTTTTCTTCTGTTTCTTCTGCTACTGCTCCTTCTTCTTCTTTTTCTTCTTCTTCTCCTTCTTCTTCTTCTTCTCCTTCTTCTTCTTCTTCTTCTCTTCCTTTTTTTCTTCTCCTCCTCCTTCTTCTTCTTGTCTTTCTTCTCTTTCTTTTTCTTTTTCTTCTGTTTCTTCGTGTGCTGCTCCTCCTTCTTCTTTTTCTTCTTCTTCTGTTTCTTCTTCTTCTTCTTCTTCTTCTGCTTCTGCTTCTTCTTCTTCTCTTCCTTTTTTTCTTCTCCTCCTTCTTCTTCTTCTTGTCTTTCTTCTCTTTCTTTTTCTTTTTCTTCTGTTTCTTCGTGTGCTGCTCCTTCTTCTTCTTTTTCTTCTTCTTCTCCTTCTTCTTCTGTTTCTTCTTCTCCTTCTTCTTCTTCTTCTCCTGTTTATTCTTCTGTTTCTTCTTCTTAACATTCATTAGAGGTTTTTACTAAGCTCAGCTTCGTCTGACAAAGCAAAATAGTAGAAAATAAAGGTAGAAAGAGTGACTTACGTCAATGTTGCAAATAGGAAGGAATAAGCTTTCTTTGGAAACCAATATTCAAAACACTGACCTTTATTTGGATTCAAACACTGAACACATTCACTGACTGTAAATGCACAACTATCTCAGCCGCCAGGCAGACGATTTTTTAATGTACAAATGAAACTTTTTCACCTACTTCTAGTTTGCAATTTCGACGCTCAGTTTGTTGAATTCGGCCATTACCCTGATTTCCGTCCCAATGTTAATTTGCCTGCCAAGAAACTTTGTTAAAACAAAAAGTAGGTATCATTTTCATCATTTACTTAAGACCATAAATCGCCCAACATTCTTTCCTCGTCAAATGACGGTCATTAAATCAATCTTCACTTTTTATAATTCTTTGTCCGTCTGAAGATCACGAATCCGGAATCTTAAAATTCAGTCGACTTGACCTTTTCAATTCCTTTTTCTTAATCGTCTGACGAGGTAAGTATGCAATTAAGGATTCTTTCTGATAAAATCTTCAACTCAAAGAGTTTCTAATGACATTTGAAAATGGGAAGAAAATTTGGCGACCTGAACCTGTGACAAAATAAATCCACGGTCGCAAAACATCTTTCTTTCTTTCTTTCTTTGCTTTTGTCTTCAACTAAAAGCATTTTTAAATAACAGCGAGCGGAAAGACGATAGAAAAAATACGTCATTCCAAAATGAAGATGATGTAAGGCCATTTTCAGTTCATGTTAATTCCCGTCTTCCTTCTTTTTTTTTTTTTTTGGCAATCTTCTTAGAAATTTTTTAGCCTTCTTGGAGGGTGAAGAGATGCCAAGATTCGGTTAATCGTTCTTTATAAATGAAGGGAATTTGGTCAATTTCAAGACACACATAATAAAATAGGGCACTTCGACGTGGTGCAATGGTTAGAAAGCTTGTTCTGCTAAATCATTTACGACTGATTAGTGAGTTCGATTCTCACTGAGTGCTTGACACTTTGGGCCATCTGCCATATCTAACCTACGCTTAAAAAATCATTTACCACAATTACTGTATGAAATCAGTAATAAATCATAAACATGCGTAATAAAAAATTCGCAGAAATTTTTTTTTTTTCTACTTTCTTTTAGGATTTATAATTCTTTAAAATCAGGCACGATGTGGCCCCCAAAGTCCTGAACAATATTAAAAATATATCTGTCTACTTTATCTTTTATACTGAGTTATTTAATGACATTTGCAAAGATATTTTTTAAAATATTGGTCCTCATTTGAGACCTAATCTAGTCACTCAAGTGTTATACATGATACATTCTTGGACTATTGTGTCTCTTTCGATTCAGGACTGACTACGCAGAAGATATTCCCGCAGTAGGTTGCCGTTTCTTTCTGCGGTAGACTGATTGCCAACCAAGGCTATAGGACACTGTCTGTCCTGCTATTTAACCCTTAGCTGGGAAGAGGATAGATGGATACATACCTTTACCAAGGATATTTGTGCGTAAGATAATATAACGAACCCAACGAAAATTCGAACTCGGATCACCGATTTCTCATTCCTATCCGTTATCCATTACACCACAACGTAGTAAATACATATGATACCGCAGTTCATAAAATTCACCTTAAATCCCAAAGAGCGAATGTGCAGGTGATGAAATGATTATCGATTCGGAAGACGAAAACGAGAGCTGAATTCGAACTCCAGCCGAATCCGTTACATTCACTTAGATTCCCTTTCGCACAAATATCCCTGGGAAATGTATTTATCCATCTATTCTCCCTCAGTTATGGGTTAAATAGCAGGACAGACAAAGAAAAGGTGGTAAAGAAAAGTAGGAAGAAAGGACTAACTATCTATTGTAAGAATACAGAATGTTTGGTCGTTTGCAAAAGAGATTGTTTGGTTGCAATTAAGAAGGTTGGTTAGTTCATTTTATGACTTGTCTACACTTGTTGAGTCCTTTAATGATGAATTATATAGGGGTAGACCGTCGGAATCAAACTCGCGATTAATGGTTGACTGGGCTAGCCTCAGTAACCATTACCCATCGTCGGGGCAACTTACTAAAAATAGACAGCACAAGACGAGAACCCCGAATTGGAGATGTCAAAATCAAACTAAAACAGAACGATGGAAAACATGACAGAGAAATACGAATGTGCATTTGAATAGCCAAAAAAATGTATTAAGAAAATTTCGTAGAAACAAAGAAAATACTGCCGAAAAGGAATGTAATATAATTACTTCTGTATAGCAGTGAATGCTGCACCATTCTCACACAGATGAAGAGGAGACTTAAGGCAACAGAAATGTGGCTCTAAAGAGGTATGTTGAGAATATCATGGATGGAGCATGTGAATAACGAGGAAGTTTTAAAGAAAATGGAAACAAAAAGGACATTTATACGTAGAATGAGAAAGAGACAAGAATTAGAGATGTGATTCTACGGAAGAAGGCTGAGAATACCATGGATGAAGCATGTGAGCCACGAGGAGGTTTTAAGGAAAATAGAAACAAAATGGACCCTTGTACTTAGAATCAGAAAGAGACAAGCATCAGAGCTGTGGTTCTACAGAAGAAGGCTGAGAATACCATGATTTGAGCATGTGAGCAATGAGGAAGTTTTAATGAAAATGGAAACAAAAGAGACACTTATACTTAGAATCAGAAAGAGACAAGCATCAGAGATGTGGTTCTACAGAAGAAGGCTGAGAATACCATGGACGGAGCATGTGAGCAATGAGGAAGTTTTAATGAAAATGGAAACAAAAAGGACACTTATACTTAGAATCAGAAAGAGACAAGCATCAGAGATGTGGTTCTACAGAAGAAGGCTGAGAATACCATGGATGGAGCATGTGAGCCACGAGGAAGTTTTAATGAAAATGGAAACAAAAAGGACACTTATACTTAGAATCAGAAAGAGACAAGCATCAGAGATGTGGTTCTACAGAAGAAGGCTGAGAATACCATGGACGGAGCATGTGTGCAATGAGGAAGTTTTAAGGAAAATGGAAACAAAAAGGACACTTATACTTAGAATCAGAAAGAGACAAGCATCAGAGATGTGGTTCTACAGAAGAAGGCTGAGAATACCATGGATGGAGCATGTGAGCAATGAGGAAGTTTTAAGGAAAATGGAAGCAAAAAGGACACTTATACTTAGAATCAGAAAGAGACAAGCATCACTGAAGTGGTTCTACAGAAGAAGGCTGAGAATACCATAGATGGAGCATGTGAGCCACGAGGAAGTTTTAATGAAAATGGAAACAAAAAGGACACTTATACTTAGAATCAGAAAGAGACAAGCATCAGAGATGTGGTTCTACAGAAGAAGGCTGAGAATACCATGGATGGAGCATGGAGCAATGAGGAAGTTTTAAGGAAAATGGAAACAAAAAAAGTACACTTATACTTAGAATCAGAAAGAGACAAGTATCAGAGATGAGGTTCTACAGAAGAAGGCTGAGAATACCATGGATGGAGCATGTGAGCAATGAGGAAGTTTTAAGGAAAATGGAAACAAAAAGGACACTTATACTTAGAATCAGAAAGAGACAAGCATCAGAGAAGTGGTTCTACAGAAGAAGGCTGAGAATACCATGGATGGAGCATGTGAGCCACGAGGAAGTTTTAATGAAAATGGAAACAAAAAGGACACTTATACTTAGAATCAGAAAGAGACAAGCATCAGAGATGTGGTTCTACAGAAGAAGGCTGAGAATACCATGGATGGAGCATGTGAGCAATGAGGAAGTTTTAAGGAAAATGGAAACAAAAAAGACACTTATACTTAGAATCAGAAAGAGACAAGTATCAGAGATGAGGTTCTACAGAAGAAGGCTGAGAATACCATGGATGGAGCATGTGAGCAATGAGGAAGTTTTAAGGAAAATGGAAACAAAAGGACTTATACTTAGAATTAGAAAGAGAAAGCATCAGAGAAGTGGCACAGAAGAAGGCTGAGAATACCATGGATGGAGCATGTGTTTTAATGAAAATGGAAACAAAAAGGACACTTATACTTAGAATCAGAAAGAGACAAGCATCAGAGATGTGGTTCTACAGAAGAAGGCTGAGAATACCATGGATGGAGCATGTGAGCAATGAGGAAGTTTTAAGGAAAATGGAAACAAAAAGGACACTTATACTTAGAATCAGAAAGAGACAAGCATCAGAGATGTTGTTCTACAGAAGAAGGCTGAGAATACCATGGATGGAGCATGTGAGCAATGAGGAAGTTTTAAGGAAAATGGAAACAAAAAAGACACTTATACTTAGAATCAGAAAGAGACAAGCATCAGAGATATGGTTTGACAGAAGAAGGCAGTGACAAGTTCTGCGGGTGAATCTGTACTATTTATTTTAATGAAATTATATAGCTGTTTTTATATCGTATTCAATCGGAATATAAAAATGTGAACACTTTTAAAAATAACAGTATATGGATTATATTTTGTTTACTATTGTATCCTTAAAGAAGTTACGAACACACGAAGGTGGTACTCGAGTGGAAGGGACAGCAACACGGAAGATGAAAGAAAGAGAGGTTTATTGTAAAAGAGAATACACTAGTAATTCCCGAAGCAAGGATATCTACCAACCGCGCCACGCAATCAGATGTGGCACAAGGCCAAATTTAATATGGCGTATCCTATCTCCTAGGCTCGGCCAAAAATTCCCCGTATAAAACGGGGACGGGTGGCTGTTTTCCGAGACGAGACTCTGCCCTTCGACATAGCCTCGTCTGGGGATCCTCTCTGCCAGTAAGCAGAGAGTTCGACCAGACTAACTAATTCTCTAAGAAAGGATATTTACATTAACTCCCCGCGAGGCAGGATGTGGCCCAAGGCCTTTTAAAATGCGGGACAAAATCGAGCCCGTAGGCTCGGGCAAAAATTTCCCGTAGACATCGTATACACGGGGTCAGGCGGTTGTCTACCACCCCAGACGAGGCTATGCCAAAGGGCATAGCCTCGTCTGGGTTCATCTCTGCCCAAAAGCAGAGACTTCGACCATCATAGCTGGAGACGAATCTCCAACTAATTGCCGAAACAAGTCAATATTTACTAACCCCCACACACCCACGAGGGTAGATGTGGCACAAGGCCGAGTTTAACGAGTTTTAGCTGGGCCAAAAATTCCCCGTATAACCCGCATAAACGGGTTTAGGTCTGTCTACCTTCCCAGACGAGACTCTGCCCCTCAGCATAGTCTCATCCGGGTTCCTCTCTGCCTGAGAGTTCAACAGCACAGCTGGAACAGATTCCAGTTAGTCAATTGCCGAAGCAAGGATATTTGCCAACTGCCCACGCGGTCTGATGTGGAACAAGGCCGAACTTAACGTGGAGTATCCGAGTCCGTAGGCTCGGGGAAAAATTCCCTGTAGACCCCCTATTCATGGGGTCGGGTAGCTGTCTACCATCTCAAACGAGACTCTGCCCTTCGGCATAGCCTCGTCTGGGTTCCTCTCTGCCCGAAGGCAGAGAGTTCGACTAGCATAGGTGGAGACGAATCTCCAACAAATTGCCGAAGCAAGTACCCCAGGTATATCTTGTGCTTACTATATATATATAAATCTACTGATATAGTCAGTCCACAATAGGCGATAGGGAGAATTGGACATTCCATTACAACACTATTACTACTGCTGAAATAAATAAACAAAATATTGTTAAACAAAAAATGCTGAAATATAGGTTCAAAAACCCAGAAAATCTATTTTGAATAATCTACCGGAACAAACACTGAGAAATAAAAGAAAAACTATGGGGTCCTCCGATGAATCAACATTGACGACCTAGGCTTGGTATATTAAGTGTTAAACAAAATGGCCGTAAATACAGCAGTTCCATAGGTTTATACATTTTGGTTGCCTTTTATTTCATATCCGGCTCGTCATAATATTTTTTAGATTTTCCACTATATGCTATGATACTCGCTTCCCTAAATACATTATTTGCTTCCTTTTACCTAAAAGCTGGGATCTTAATGCTAAGATCGTTACCACATATAAGGCAAACAAGTCTCTATTTGGCAGTTTAATCATAAAGGCTATCAATAAATCGTTGTTTATAAAAATCGCAAAAGACTAGATTGTAAATGAAGAAAAAACGTATTTTAAAAAAAAATGAATATATGAGGTATTTATCTCAAATAAGCAAGAATCGCTAAGTTGGATATTATATAAGACACATGCTGATAGATGCAAATAATAAAGCTGCATTTACTTGATATCAAGTTTACGTAATATTAACGTACTGACGAACAGACAACAATTATATATATATATATATATATATATATATATATATATATATATATATATATATATTAAATTGACTATAACGGAGCGCGTTTCATGCGCATTTACAAAAAAATTCATGACTATCAATTACATTATTTTTTTTATTTTTTTTTGCTTTAGCAATTCACTCCTGAAGATGATCTTGGACGAGACTGAAAGTACTTGAGAAAATAAAAGAAATAACCAAAACTACGGCTTCTTTCTTAATCAGTTTTGTAACAACACTAAGTAATTAATTCGTTAGTTTGAGAGGATTAAAATTAAAATAAATAAACATATGTCGAAGGTATTCAACCAAACATGCTTGAATGAAGATATGCTGCAGAAATATATATATATATATATATATATATATATATATATATATATATATATATAATATATCATTTCACACCATTTCACACCAAGCAAGGCGGGAATTCTACTTGTACGCAGTGGGGTTACTGCGAGTGAAGGTGAAAGAAAAGACTGATTATAGGGAGGATTGAAGAAAGGACAACAGATGAACGGAATCCAAGATGATAGAAGATGGCGATTGACGTTGCATTTAAATATTTGAAGATTGCTTTTATCAGGAAGTCAAATAAACGGAAGGGTGTTCCACAGATTGGAAGTGCAAGAAAAAAAAACTGTTGTAGTAGAAGTGGTAGTTGCATTTAGCTATTTCAACAGTAAACGGATCGATGGGACCTAGATGCCAATCTAGTAGCACGCTTAAATTCATATAGTTGAGGCACCAGGAAATATATATATATATATATATATATATATATATATATATATATATATATATATATATATAAACTTTAAAACTTTAAATTTTATAAATTTTATAATATTTTGAGCTATATATATATATATATATATATATTAGGAAATATTATTATTAATAAGCGTTTGTTTTACGTTGGTTAATTATATATTATTATATTATTGTTTAATTATATATTATTGTTATACATATATATATATATATATATATATATATATATATATCATTTTAAAGTTTTCAAGTGTACACACGTAAACTTTATATATTAGATGTCCTCTACTTAAGCTATCAGTTTATTTTGGCTGTCATATTTTTTTCTTTTGAGTGTCTAAAAGTAATTGCAAATAAACATACCTTGTAAAGGTTAAGTCTTCTTGATTGGATCAAATCTCCAAATGTTTAAATCCTCTTGCACTCAAAGAAAGCCCTGATGATATTTGCTTAATGGGAGTCACATTTTTATTCGACGTCTCTCTTTGATTTGCTTGAGAAAATAGTCAACGGAGGAAGCAAGTTATGGTAATGTGACGTCATAACACGGCGCGGAAGAAAACTCCGTTTGTCTCGTCTGACCCGTTGTTTCACTTTACCAACGCCACGTTCATGAACAAATTCTCTCTTTCACGTTAATGGCAGCGGATTGAAAAAAAAAATGAAAGAAATGAAAAGCAAATTGAACTCTTCAAGACTAATTTTTACCGCCAACACATCCAATGTAGTTTTAGTATCTGAATAACTAAGAATGCACTGATTAGAGTCTTTTTTTCAGGTTTAGGATTGCCTTTTCTGGAGTTAAACACACGAACACAACGGAATGTTGACATACTGGCTGCCAATTAATTGAAGAACACGTAATCATTCTATTAGAAGGAGGTACTCGTCACAGAAGAGTGAAAACTGTTTTGTACATTCAGTTTAAAGCATCAACCAATTGATTAACAAGAGGTCGAGGCTTTCATTTCTGTAAATCATACACTCAACCTCGATATGGATTGAAAGGAGAACGAGAGAAGAGAGAGACACGAACATGTAACTGTTCTGTTAAAACGACGAGGAATGAATTTTCTAGCCACATAACAGTGAAAACTGTTTTATACTTTCAGTTTAAAGCATCAACCAATTGCATCAAAAGCATCAAAGAAGTGGTTGAGGCTTCTCGTTCCTTTAAATCATAAATTCAGCCTCGATTTATATGGATTGAAAAAGAGAATGAAAGAAGAGAAAAAGAATGTAATCGTTTGTATTAAATATTTTTGAAGACACGATTTATAATAAATCTTTTATATAAGGCATCGCTTTTCAACTTTGAAGGTTTTAATCTTACTATAATTCAGTAAATGCCTTTCTATCTTTCATCGCTGAATTCAAAGATGATGAGTGATATAGCCACAAAAGTTTCTGCCGTTAATCGAACTCCAGACTTTTTTATAGTCGATATGCTCTACCAAATGTCTGTATGTCTGGTTGCTCGTAACCAAGTATGCCTGTCTGCTAGAGCTAATCCCTGTTGCAGACGCCTGCTCAGAAACATTTGTTTTTATTCAATAACCACACAGACAACCTGTGTTTTGTACTGTAACCATTCTGATCGTACCTTTGTTACAGTTTCTGGAAGTGGACGCATTATCTGTCGTGATCAATAGTTTGAACAAGGTCAGTATTGGTCACAATGTCATGTGACAATCGATCATTTCTGATGACTTCCCAACGACCATGAAAGCCGAGTTTGAATCTTACCATAGTTAATTTGTTAATGAAGAGACTATTTTATAATATCGCTATCGGGAGACGTACCCAATCTGCGGCACCGTTAGTGTCATGGGTCCTTACCTATAACTACAGAATGAACTCCTAACACTATGTATACTACGCCTCTCAAGAGAAAGGGACGTATCGAGTCGAGCCGATAGTCGTTCACTCCAAACCAGACTGACAGTCATACTAACACCTTCCACATCTTGTATTATTATTTCGTGTAATACACCTTCGTTATTTTTACTCTTGTGTTCGTGTTGTTCTTCCTTGGTCCTAACCTGGACCATAACAGTTGAGAAGTAACTGAAAAACATACCCGTGGTTAATACGAGCCTTGTTTGTTTGTTTTATTTGTTTAACGGCATATCAACATCCTTATGGGTCATTTAATGCTGAAATTTAATTTTCTTGGGAGCATTAGTAATTTATTTTAAAAAAGTTTATTGCTGGAAATTTTTATTTCCTCATATAAAACGTATTGCTCGTAATTCTTTTTACTATGGAAATGTTTTGCTGGCACCTTCACTATAAACATGTGTTTCTACAATTTCATGGTGTTTTGACCCCAGTTTTGGGATTCATTATTTGACCATAGCTGGGGCCCTAACAAATGCAAACACCACGGGTAAGGCTGAACCTGGGAACAACAGCAATAAAGAAGTGGTTCAAGGCTCCTCAAAACTTCCAATCTCTCGATCAGAGGCCTTGCTGCCGGATGTAGTTTATCATCATACCCAGGACGACCCAAGCCTTTTGAATGAACATAGATTTATTTGATACTAAGAACAAAGCTTTTTAACATATATATGTGAAGGTAAATTAGCTTTTTAGTCGTTTAAATATTTTGTCAATAAAATATTATTTTTATATTAGAATTGTTTGATAATTCATAGCTTTAGTTTCTTTGTTTTACTGAGTCAAGTAAAATTGAGTTTCCTTTAACTATTTCCAATGGAGTTTCCCAGGGAAAAAGTTGACATCGTTTGGCTTGAGTTGGAATCTAGATGATTTATTTGTTTTTTACTACTTATCAACCGTTTGCGGGTTAATTAACGCCATAAAATATTTTTAGACTTTAAGAATTTTTAAAGATAATAATGATTCACTGATACGAGTCCTACTAATTAACCTATAGCTGGGCAGAGAGAAAAGGTGGTTTCATGCCTTTCCTAATGGGTATTTGCGCGTAAATTAACCCATCTGGAATTCGAACTCGGTTCTCCGATTCCCAATTCTAATCCATTATCCATTACACCAGTTGCACATATAAGCTTACAGCACCTAGTATTCCCAAACGATCACCCATCTAGGTACTGACTAGGCTTGACTTCGGTGCTCGTACGAGAAACGGCGTTTCAATGTGGTATGATCCGAATGGTTAGCATTAAGCTATGTACACGGCACCAAGAGTTGTTAATCCGGCCCCGCTAAAGATCTTTACGTAGTTTCTGTCGGGTTTGATTTTGCCTCGAACTGTGTTCCGATGTCGCCTTAATGTGGCTGTTATAACGCTTTTCATGGTAGCCCAGACCTGGCAGTTCAGAGATAATTAGTAAGATGCGTAAACACAAAGTATAACACAATAATTAATCATTTTAAAAACCCGAAACCAACTAGCAGTGAAAAGTGTGCCCAGTTGGATTTTGACATAAAGAGTGTATTTTATGACTAACGTTTTGATTTATTGAATATTGGATTTGTTTTTGGTAGGCATTCTTTGCTTTGGACTGTTTGTTTTTCTCACTTCAGCTACGAATTTCAAAGATTTCTATTACCCGTTCGTTCTCTTCTCTGGGGTTTAAACTCGACGATTGTATTTGCAATATTATTCAAACAAAATCTTTGAGTTCCTTCAAAAATACAGGTTTTATTACCAATTATGCAACGTCTTTCGTTTTCCTATTCACTGTGCCGTGATAAAAGTTTTTTTAATTGTCAGAATCTATCTGACACATTTATAAGTCTACCATTCTTCCATCCATTGAATATTGCTACCACATCTGGTCTTGGTGCTTCGGCTATGAATTAAGAGTCTTAATAAAATACAGAGAAGAATCTGCAATGTTATCAATCCTGACCAAGCATCTCGGTTTCATTCGCTTTCCTACCGCCGTTTCGTAGCTAGCGTGTGCCGGTTCTATACATATTTTCATGGCAATTGTTCTAAAATGTCCCTAGACTTTATGAATTTAAACGCAGTGCTGGTATGTGAGCAAAGACGAAGTTTCAGAGAAAATGGTGACAAAAAAGGACACTTATACTTAACATCAGAAAGCGACAGTTGGAATGTCTAGAGGACATAAAGAGGAAAGATGGCTTGGACAGTTTGAGAGAAAGACAGAGAGATAGAAATTCAGAAAGAGAGTAAAGGAGGAAAGAAAGAAATGCAAAAAGAGAAGAGTTAAGAAAGAAAGAAAGAAAGAAAGAAAGAAAGAAAGAAAGAAAGGAACAAACAAACAAACAAAGAAAAAAAGAAAGAATTTTAAAAATGGAACCAAAAAAAAAAAGGAGAGGGGGAAAAGAGTAATAGATGGGAAAGATGGACATAGAATACCATGAACCGAACATGTGAGAAATGACAAAGTTTCAGAGAACAAGGTAACAAAAAGGACACTTATACTTAACATCAGGAAGACACAGTTGGAATTTCTGGAGGACATAAAGAGGAAAGAGGGCTTGGAAAATCTCTTTCTGTTAATTAAGTACACTTTCTATTGAACTGCTATGTATTTAGAGATTCTTGATAAAATACAAAGAAGAATCTGCAATTTTATTGGTCCTGACATGGCATCTCGTATTCAGTCACTTTCCCAACTCCGTAATGTAGCTTCCCTGTACCTTTTCTATAAATATTTTCATGGTAATTGTTCTGTCGAACTTTTCTTTATGGTACCTAGACTTCATGAATTTAAGCACATTATTAGATTGGCGGTAAGATTTCATTATTTTTACTGTTGAAATGGCTAGATGTAACCATAAGTTCTATTCTAACAGTTTCTTCTCTCTTTTGGCTTCTGGCTTCTTAAATTTTTGAACGTCAAAGTTGATCTTCAAATATTAAATACAATGTCAATCGTCATTCTATGTCGTCTTAATTCTTCTTCTGTAGTTTTCTCGCCTTAATAATGTTTTTCTTTTCCACATATTCTCCCACCCTTTACGTCTTTGTGGCATTATTACCTGGCTTGGGGATGACATGATTTAAAAATATAGACTCTAAAACTGACGTCAGTATAGCAAAAGGAAGGAAATTGTGATGTGCGGTGATAAGATTTCGTCTTTCGTTTTTATGTCACTGATGCAAGTGGAGAATATGCAACTATCTACCAAGAAAGTCACTTACCAAGAAATTCACCGCGAGGAATATGGTTAAGACTTAATTAATTAAAAAAAATGTTTCTCTGTAAGCATCGAAAGTAAAGCTATGGATAGCATTATATCAAACTAAACAAATAATTGTAAAATAATGAATTATAATTAAAGTTATGCCATGTACAACTACGATTCAAAATTTAAATTTCACATGGAAAAACGTATTTTTTGTTAAGATAATAGAATTCTAAATTAGGTAGAATTTTACGCAGAGTCAGAGGACGGAATTTGAAGAAAGACAAGGGATGGAATTTGAGGACGGAATTCAAATCAGAGACAGAAGACGGAATTTGAGGATGGAATTTAAGGCAGAGACAGAGAACGGTATTTGAGGTCGGAATTCAAAGCAGAGACAGAGGACGGAATTTGAGGGCGGACTTTGAAGACGGAATTCGAAGTAGAGACAGAGAACGTAATTTGAGGACGGAATTCAAGGCAGAGAGAGGGACGGAATTTGAGGACGTAATTCAAGGCAGATACAGAGGACAGTATTTGAGGACAGAATTCAAAGCAGAGACAGAGGACGGAATTTGAGGACGGAATTCAAGGCAGAGACTGAGGACGAAATTTGAGGACCGAATTTAAGGAAGAGACAGAGGACGGAATTTGAGGACGTAATTCAAGGCAGATACAGAGGAGAGTATTTGAGGACAGAATTCAAAGCAGAGACAGAGGACGGAATTTGAGGACTGAATTCAAGGCAGAGACTGAGGACGGAATTTGAGGACCGAATTTAAGGAAGAGACTGAGGACGGAATTTGAGGACGTAATTAAGGCAGATACAGAGGACAGTATTTGAGGACAGAATTCAAAGCAGAGACAGAGGACGGAATTTGAGGATGGAATTCAAGGCAGAGACCGAGGACGGAATTTGAGGACCGAATTTAAGGAAGAGACAGAGGGATGAATTTGAGGAAGGAATTCAAGGCAGAGACATAGGACAGAATTTGAAGACGGAATTCAAGGTAGAGACTGAGGACGGAATTTGAGGACATAATTTAAGGCAGAGATAGAGGACGGAATTTGAAGACGGAATTCAAGGCAGAGACAGAGGACGGAATTTGAGGACGGAATTGAAGGCAGTGACAGAGGATTAAATTCGAAACAGAGACGACAGAGGACCGAATTCGAGACAGAGACTGGATTATGCACCTGCCCACAATGGTAGTATGTGACACAAGGATAATTTTAATGTGGTGTACCATCATATGTATATATAGGCCAACAACAAATGGTGCCCAATTCCCGCGACTACTGCCACGCTGACGTCGGCATCTATCAACCCTCTCCTTTTATTACTATGGGGAAGGTGCTGGTGCAAAGTTGCAATCCCAGGGACCAAGCTTCTACTTCATTTAGATTAAAGAGAACAGATACACGACCCCCACCCTGACACGGTGACGGGATATGGCACGGGTCCGGTTTAAAATGCGGAGCCTAAACGCGGGCACATGGGCCAAGTCCAACAATGCCCAGCCCCCGCAACCAACCACTATATTCCACCGACCCTCCCTCTTCGGTGCAATGAGGGAGGTGCTGACGCAGGGTTGGAATCCCCGGGACTAGGCATCCTTCATTTATTCGTTGTGTTCTGTCCGAAGACAGAAACACAACTGAGAGATGAAATGTAATCTGCCTGAATGCAGATTCTACACTTTGATCCCAGTGCCAAAGCCGAGATGCTTTAATTCTTAATTTTCTGTTTGCTACGATTATAATGCCATGTCCCTTCAGGATATAGGCGATCATGATTCTCCACAGTTTCCTTTTCTTTATTATCTGTGAATTAACATGCATTGTTGAGATAAATAGTAACGTGGTTTCCTTTTGGCTTTTCCCGTTTTCTATCCATTAGACTTGTTTTCACACAAGGCTAGAGAAACCAATCTACCCTGCTATTTAATCCATAGAGAAGAAGAGACGGTTTCATGCCCTGAGAATCCATAGATTACTCGACCGGTCCACTGGTTTAATCCTGCTTCCTGCCCACGTTGTGTTTGGTTTGATCCAGAAAGCAGAAGTGATGTTCATCCATTCACAGTCGACTGAAGATGTAGACACGGCTGGAGAGTCCGCGCTAAGAAATTTAGAATGCAGAAAAAAAAAATTAATATCTGCAGAAAGCCGGACAAACAACTATTCAATGACTGAATTGTTAATGTCTTTTATATAGCAGAAAAGAATAGTATAGAAAAGAAAACGGGTTACAGAAAAGAAAAGTAATTGACGTAAAAATGCATACACTGGATTCTGGACAGAGAGAGAGTGTGTTATGATTAACTTGTTGTTAAATCGTCTCAGAACGATATACGACTCTTGCGATGGGGGAATAAGATTTCTGTGCGCGGTTTAAAGTTTATAGTGGCGTTCCTCTTTAGCAGTAGTAGTAATATTCATGGTAGCAAAAGCAGCAGTACTTATATCAACAGCACATTTTAGCGGACGCTTCGTTCCAATCTCTGACATTACTTTCTCTACTTCTTCAGTCTCCAACTCGACTCTCCACTGTCTCTAGCCCAACTCTTGCCTGGGCTAATTCTCTTCTGTCTCTCACTTCTATCTACCTCTTCCGTCTGCCTCTTTTTCAACATATCTACGCGTTTATATAGAAAAAATCCAGTTAGTTACAACTGAATCTTGGCCCTACTACTTCGGACGTGATTATCACGGGGTTTTGGCTGTTTCAACCAAAATCATGTGAATTCAAAAGGTCCTCCTTGCTTACTCAGCTCTATTCCAAGTTTTAATCAATAAAATTCATTTCCTTTGTCTCCTAATGACCCAGTTCCAATGGGCACAGCTCCTGCCCTAGATCAGGTTTCACCATCAGTAAACAAAAATGCTCTGATCTAATTTCGCTGTTCAAATCCACTCCAATTTCACTAAGAAAAAATATACGTGTGTTTGTTTCTCAGACTCTCTCTCTCTCTCTCACACACACACACACACACACACACACACACAAACACACACAATTATAGAAAAGACACAGAGAGGCAACCTTACACATTTTGAAAATATAACAGTCAAATTAAAACAGCAACTCAACTAGCAGAACTGATTGTTCTTTTGGGGGGTTTTTTCTTCTTTTTTTTGTTTGTTTTTTTTTTAATTGTGATGGATTTTTCATCATCTTGTTTTGGAGCTGGCCTTTCTGTTCAAATATGGATACGTCTGATTTAAGTACCTGAATAATCTCAAGAGAGCATTTTTAATTGCATCATTTATTTCTCAATCGTAATTTTTATTGGCCGAAATAATTGTCCACGCAATGAAAGGAACTCATAACGAGGCTCGTGAATGGTTGGCAATATTAAATTACAAATTAGATGATCAGATAAGAATTCTAATTATGAACAAAGACTGCGATGACGAAAATGAAAACAAAAGGACACTTAGAATCAGAAAGAATTTTATGACACATTATGAGGAAAGGGGGCTTGTAGAATCTAATACTCACAGGATATGTTGAAGGCAAGAGTTACAGAGAGAAAACAAGTAACATGCCTAATGAACTTGTGTAAACAGATGGTAGAACGGGGACTGGGGGTAACGATGGGAAACAAACATTGCTTAGAGATACGATGGATATGAAGTTGTGGAGATCCATAATCGCCCACTGGGTACTGAAAGGTTATCATTGATTGAAATAAAATGTAGGTAGAGTTTAATTCAGGTTACTTTTACAATCTTTGAGAGTTTTTTTTTTTTTTTTTTTTTGAGAACTTGAAAGTAGGATTCTACTATTCGAAGTTTTCTGGGTCGATAAAATACGAACGAAATGCTTTTAAAGTTTAGATTCTGTTTTTAAGCGCCCCCGAAAAAGCTGCGTCCTCTTTTTTACTAAGATCGATAATCTTGTAGAAATCGAATGAACAACGTCGATTCTCAATCGTCTATATTCTTTTCTTGTGAAGTGTAAAAACAGGGGTGTAGGACAACTCTGCACCGCCGACTGATCGCCAGGACAACTCGGGACTGAAACAACTCAGGACCGAGGCAACTCAGCACCAGAAAAACATAACCTTTTTTTATATTTATATTATTTACATTGTTCGAACTGTTGTCCTCATCTTTATTGCCATAATCACGACGTTTCGGCTATTGTACGCTCCGGTCGAAAAATCGTGAATATGGCAATAAAGATGAAGACAACAGTCCGAAGAATGTAAATAATTACCATACCACATCTCAAAAATATAAACTTTTTTTATAACCGAACTAGCAGCATGGCCCGGCGTTGCCCGTGCTTGATTCAAAAATCGTACGACTCATACAGCAATCGCTATCACTTGACTTAATATATTTTTGCCCTTCCTTGCTTTTAAAGGAGTGCCCTTTTCTGTGCTGATGTTGCTACATGCCTTACTTCCGTACTGTCTCACACTGCGAATTTTTTCTAAGCTCTATACTAAACATTAAATCTGTTACGAAAAAAAGAACTAAACAAAATGAACACAAAACGATCAGCTTTAAAAAAGGACTCGTAACTGGAAAAACCGAATGAAAAAAAAATATTAACAACAAATACTTTTTCACACCCAACCCAGTTCTGCGGAATCAGAATCAACGTTGAGTTTAAGCAAGCGAATGAGCCAATTGGAGTAAAGTGCCATGCAGATTTAAATTTTTCCCACTTGTGACGAATGCAGCTATCGATTTTTTTGCATGATAGCATGCTAGTTAACATTCGTGTCAGTCAGCTGTTGGCTCTCACGCTGGCCAATAGAATATTCCTGCCTATTCGTGGCAGCCAGCTATTGGCTCTCACTCTGGCCAGTAGAAAATGGCCGCAAACTACATGAAAACTGCTGTAGAAGCATGAAAAAATGGATTATTTCCACTATCGATGGGAGCTGGGAAATGAAAAGTCGGTGTTGGTCTTCCCGCTAACTTGGAGCATGTGCAGGTAAATTTTGGTGCAAATCCGTCGAAAATTGCGGCCGTGCATTCGTTACACACACACACACACACACACACACACACACACACACATCCTGCCTTTTATAGATAGAGATAAAAATAATTCAAGGATTAAAACCTTAATTAGTGAATATAAGTCATTTTAGGGCACTATGTAAATATTAAAATGTTTTTTGTTTTTAATTATTTCTAATAAAGTAAACTGCAAAGAATTTTTTTAATAAAGTTAATTGACATTATAAAAATAATTCAATAAAACATTTGTTTTTAATTATTTTTAATAAAGTAATTCGAAAAATTCAAAACAAAGTAAAGCAGGTATTTTCATTTTAATAAAGTAAATCGTAATGTAATTTATTTTTTAATAAAGTAAATCGATTTACTTTAATAGAAAGGGGCGTAAAGCAAGGATGTGTCTTCTCACCGGACTTATTCAACCTATACAGCCAGGCAATTCTGAGAGAACTGGAAATCCTACCAAGATTCGTCATTGGCGGCCACAATCTTAACAACATAAGATATGCAGATGACACAGTGTTGATAGCAGACACGGAAAGGAAACTACAAAACCGCCGACAGAAAGTAGCGAAAGAGAGCGAGAAGAAGGGACTAAGCATAAACTACAAGACAGAATGCATGGTCATCTGTTAAAAGATGAATCCGAAATGCGATTTAGATGTTGGGAACACTAAAATCAAGCAGGTGCAGAAATTTATATATCTGGGAAAGTGTTCTGACAGAGGACGGCAAGTGCGACGCTGAGATCCGAAGACGTATTCGGATGGTCAAAGACTCATTCCAAAAGCTAGGCAGAGTATTACGAGACAGGAGGATTTCATTGGTAACAAATAAAAGAGTACTGGACTGATACGTGATATCTGTCCTCCTTTACGGCAGCGAATGTTGGACGGCCTTCTCAAAGATGAACAAGAGATTCGAGGCAATGAAGGTATGATTCTACAGAAGGATGCTAAGGATACCATTGACCGAACATTTGTGAAGTTTTGGAGACGAGGCAAACAAGGAGGGAGCTTAGTTCAAATAGTTCAAATATACGCATCAAAATCATGTCCAGATATGCGGGACTCTGGAGATGAGGGATTCCGAATATTAGGGATTCCGGATATGAGGGATTCCGGATATGAGGGATTCCGGATGTGAGGGATTCCGGATATGAGGGATTTTACTGTAGTAAGTACTTTCTTTACGGTTTAGCTAATTCGATTCGCATATCATCCGCGTATGTAATTGGTACAATCCTCAGTCGTAATTTTGTATCCTTGTAACTCTACTAGGATAAGCTTAGTACTTATCTAATCTACATCCTGATCATTTGATCTAATCAACGAGCCTAAAATTTTCGTTTATGTGTCTATCATGTCTGCCGTTCGTTCGTGCATTGAATATTACGATCATATCCAGTCTTCCCTGTGTCTTTTCTATAAATATTTTCATGGTAATTATTTTGATGAGAATTTAAGCACAGAAATCGATTGGCAACTATTTCTCATCGTTTTACAGTTGAAATGGCTAGATGTAACCGAAAGTTCTATTCTAATCGCATCTTCTCTCACACTTCTCACTAATAGAATTCTCTTCTGGTCACTTACTTTCTCGTCAACTTTAATCTTCAACAATTAAAATACGATGTCAATCGTTAACTTTTTGTGTCATAATTCCTATTCTTTTATTGTTCCCTCTCTTTAATAATATTTCTTCTTTTTCTAATACATCTTTCAGACTTAGTAATCCCCTTGCGTCTTGGTGGTGTTATTGCCTTGCTTGGGGTGAAATGATTAGTTTGCTTTTAGCTATCTTGTCTTCATTTCGTCGTTGTTTCGCTTTTCGATTAGGCTATTATTGTCAGTAGTTCCGCAAACAATATCTGTTTGCTGTCATTGGCATCCTCCCCACTTACCTTTCCAACAAAACCACCTTTCTTCTTGGGCTTTGCAAAGCGTACATGAATCTATAAAAACATATCAACTCGATGTCCCTTGGGTCAGCTTTTCTACTCAACTTATCCAAGGTAACGAAAACACATCTTCCGTTCAGCCACCTTTCTCCAGTCGCCGTCAGCGTTCACCCTTCGTTGCTGATAACTGCTTCATTGAGCACAAAGCTAATAAAAGCCATCTTTATGCACTCACTGTAATTTCTCCGGGGGCCCTCGACGCGTGCACGCGCCAAAGGCTTTGACTGTCAGCGCCAAGGCGACGGGGCCGACGGGGCCCGGGGTGGTGAAGGGCGGTGCGACTGACCAAAGTGCTGAATTATTCACCAGTCATATTTTATAATGGTTACAAAATGGGCAGACCACTTTTTCAAATGGGACGGGAAACAATAATGCAAGCGATTTCGATAAAATTACGACTTTCTACCGCTTTCGCCGCTGCTTGTGTGTAGCCGGAGAAAATGCAATGCGGCTCCGTATCGTGTTCGTCTCGACCAATGCTTCTTACAGCGCAACGTCAAGAGTCTCTGGAGTGCAAAAGATACGACACGCCCCCTCCCCAATCTCTCTCACTCTCTCTCTCTCTCTTTCTCTCTCTCTCTCTCTCTCTTTCTCTCTCTCTCTCTCTCTCTCTCTCGTTTGCTTTATTTATCTTCCTTTCCATCTATCCATCTATCTATCTATCTATTTATCTATCTCTCTATGTTTCTTCCCATCTGTTTATTTCGTTTTTCCATCTGTCTTTCTTTCCATTTATCTATGTTTTCCGTCATCCTATCTATCTATCTATCTATCTATCTATCTATTATATATCTTTCTATATTTCTTTCTTTCTTTCTTTCTTTCTTTCTTTCTTTACATCTATCTTTTCCGTCTTTATATCTTTTCTATATATATATATATATATATATATATATATATATATATATATATATATTAACTATCTGTTTGTTGCTATCTATCTGTTTAATCTATCTATCTATCTATCTAGATAGATGATAGATAGATAGACAGATAGATAGATAGATAGACAGGCAGATAGTTAATGAACTAACATATATATATATATATATAGATAGATAGATAGATAGATAGATAGATAGATAATGAACTAACATATTTATATATATATATATATATATATAGATAGATAGATAGATAGATAGATAGATAGACAGGCAGATAGTTAATGAACTAACATATATATATATATATATATAGATAGATAGATAGATAGATAGATAGATAGATAGATAGATGTGTGTACATCTTCCGTTCTTTTTCTTCCTCGGTCTCTTGCTTTCTTTATCACCTTTTCTTTATATATACATCGCGGTCTCTATTCACACGCACGGCTACATACACACATACGCGCACGCACATATTTATATATGGAAAAACAACATATAATTTTTTATATATCAAGAACAATTTTATGAAAAAGTAAACAGAAATTAATTTACTAAGACGAAAATATATAGAAAGTGCTTTAATCGCTAGACCATCCACAGTAAATTTACATCCAGGCTCTTACAATATTTCATCTTTCTTAGCAGATCTTCTATTATCTATTCTATGTGGGATATAACGAATGGATAAAAACATAAACCAAAAGATAACTAAACTAAATGAAATCGGCTAGACTATATACATGAAATATATAGTTTCAAAAACAAAAAATTAAATCTAAATTTCTCAGGGTCTTTTTTCCTTTGTGCGCATGTGCAGTCGCATCAACGAACATGTGTCTCACACGCGTGCGCGCGCTCACACACACACACATTTTGTTTTCTTTTCTAGACATAAAGTGTCTAACCCCCTCCAAAATTCTGCATATCCGAGCGCTTTCGGTTATTCTTTTAGCCATTATCAAGGACGATTTTAATATTTTTATTTTTAGTTGAATGTGTGGGCTTTTTTATGTATTTATCTAAAGTTATAGGAATGTTTTATTTTTCAAACACGGTCAGATAAAATAAATAAATAAAAAGCTTAATCGCCGTACCTTGTAAAGTCGTCCTTAACGAAACATGTATAAAAGAGTGGTTACTGCCCAAAATCACAATATATATATATATATGGGGGTGATAAAATATAGTTTTGAGGTATTTATGGGTTAAAGTGCTCAATATCGGTGATAGAGTGTATGTAAATATAAAAGTGGACATTGAAGTCAACACCCAGAGGCGACTATATATATATATATATATATATATATATATATATAAACATTTTTATGTTTAGTATTAACGACATTTATTGGCCTGTCGTTAATACTGTTTATTATAAACATAACATTTACTTAAATATTTGTATCGATAAAAAAGAATGTATAAACATAAAAATGTCTTAAAATAATTGTCGGATTTTGTCCATTTCACACACACGCACACACATATATTTCTCTGTGTGTGTATGCGTGTGTGTGTGTATGTTTAAACCTAATAATTGCCCTAGGAATTGCTCATGTCATATAAAGAACTCGGTGTAATATGTATAACAAAATACTCAGCCTACAATTTGATATCACAACAATGTTTCCTTCGAAGGCATCACTTCGCTACTGATATTTTCCTGCTGTTTTTGCAATTCTCGGGGTGGGGACAAAAAAGAATCATATACAATATATCTTCATCTTCAACTGTATATGGTCCCTTCTTGTGGATTGCAAAAATGGCAGTAGCGGAATGATACGTACGCAAAAAAAAAATTATTATTATAAATTAGAACGTACTATAAAAGTCTTGACCCGACTCACATTTCTAAAACTGACCAAATAACAAAACATCAGATATTTTATAAAAGCGGCTTATTAACCAAACGGAGAATTTTTCAGCAACTCATAATATATATATATATATATATATATATATAGAGAGAGAGAGAGAGAGAGGGAGGGAGAGAGAGAGAGAGAGAGGAATGAGTGGGCTAAAAAATTCTATCTACACGTACGTACGTATAAAATATATTTATTCCTCAGGTGTTATAAATACAGTGTTCAGTGTTATGAAACAGAGCTATAAGCATCTATTATTGAATATACAACGACAACGTGTATATCGACGCTGGATATATATATATATGTGTGTGTGTGTGTGTAAATGTTATCATATATTATGAATTGGACTAAGTCCAACAATTATTTTAATATATTTTCTGTTTATGTGTTATTTTTATAGATACAAATATTTAAGTAAAGCATCTGTTTATTATAAACAGATGCTTTACTTAAATATACTGGCCTGTATGCACGAGAAATTTCACAGAAAATCTGTGTCCTCCGACAGGAATCGAACCTGTGTCCAACACGAAAACGTCATCTGGCCTAACATGCTATACTATTTAACTACAGAGGAGGCGTCTGCTTAGCAAATTACTGTTTTCTCGGACATTCAGGCCGATAAATGTTGTTAATACTGTTTATTATAAACAAAGCATTTGCTTATTTGTATCTATAAAAATCGAGTGTAAACAGAAAATATATTAATATATATAGAAAGACAAAAAGAAAATTTATCTTAAACTTAATTTATTTTAAACTTTTCTTTATACATATTGTCATTTTACCGATATATTAGTTATATCTGGAATTTATATATCTAGTTGAAATATATTTTCAAAATAAAATCACATATTGAAGGATTAAACAAGGATTGAGGCTTACTCAGAGAATATAATTTGCACGTTTTAGCCCTCTAACCAAAGACAACATTACTCGGAAGAGTGAGCCCCACTTTTTGTTTATTCCTTAACTCGTTGAAAAAGCATACAGGCGTGTCCGAAAATTCCGACTATAAAATATTTCTCTTCGAGCTTCAATTTAATCAAAAGGCTAATATATATTAAATATCATCAATCTTATTGCCAATATTGTTATCATTTTGTCGTCTATTTAGTCCTCATATTTCACTAACCTGCCTTTTAAATCTACATATTATAAGAAGAATACGTGGATCATCTTTAGTTTTAATTATACATACATATATATATATATATATATATATATATATATATATATATATATATATATAGTGAATTGGATAGTAATTGCGATTTTAATGTAATAAATTATAACCATGGAATATTAGTGTTTAAGCCTTTTATTATATATATAAGGAAAATTTACAACAAAGTGTAAAAATTATCATGTGACGCGTTTCGTCCATTAAGATTTCATCGGATTAAAGTGATATTTACGTTAATCTGATTAATTTGGGGGCATAGAGTCTAGCCGATTTCATTTAGTTTCTTTTATTTTCGTTTCTGTTTTTCTATTATTGTTCTGAAATTGTGCTTGATATATAAAAATTATATGTCGTTTCCTATATATATATATATATATATATATATATATATATATATATATATATATATATATATATATATATATATATATAATGTGTCATCCCTATACCATTTAGCTACAGAGGAAACGTCTGCTTAGCAAAGTCAAAATATATATATATATATATATATATATATATATATATATAAGTGTCACCCCCAAACAAGGCAGTATAGCCACTAACACACAAGGAGTTACAGGGTGTGGATGAATTAGGAACAGAAATATCAGTAATGAATAGAAAGAGAAAAAAGTAATCAGGAGGACAGTAGATAGCAATTGGCAATGCAGTTAAATTTTTGCAGATTAAAGTTGTCTGGAAAGCATGGAGCCGATTGTGAGTTCCACAAGCAAGAAGTGTGAGAGAAGAAACTGTTAGCATAGAACTTACGGCTACATCTAACTAGCTCAACAGTAAACTGATGAGATCTCGACGCCAGTTTAGTATTACGCTTAAATTCATAAAGTCTAGTTACCATAGCGTAGAGCTCAACCGAACAATTAACATGAAAGTAATAATAAATAATTAAAAAAATCAGAGTGGCCACCTTACAGCGGTGGCCAAGTGACTGAAGCCGAAGATCAGAACCAATAATATTGATGATTCTTCTTTGGATCTTATCGAGGAGCGCCAGGTAAATCACAATGGCACCGGACCATATATGGCAACGATATTATAAGCATAGACGAATGGTAGACTTATAGATATGCAAAGATATATGCGTGTGTGTCCAAACACGTTTGACTAAGAGTCTGTCTATATTTCTGAGATGAGGTATTATGTACAGTATTTACATTAGTCGGACTATTGTCCTCATCTTTGTTGCCATATTTGTCACAACGTTTCGGCCGTTTACGCTCCGGCCTTCTTCAGGTGGTTGGAATTTCGAACTGAACCCTTTATTTCGATCACTGGGGTGAACTGTTTACCCACGTGCCATGTCTAATTGATGTCAGTTATCAGTTATCTCCTGTTAATTCTCCACCGCCTTAACCAGGTATTGAACTCAACACTGTTTGGGTCCTGTCACTGGATCTAACTAACGCCTTTATCCACTGTGCCATGTGTCCTTGAGGACACATGACACAGTGGATAAAGGTATGTCCTCAAGGACACATGGCACAGTGGATAAAGGCGTTGGTTAGATCCAGTGACTGACCCAAAGAAGGTGAGTTCAATACCTGTTAAGGCAGTGAGAACTTTCAGGGAAAATTAGCAGGAGATAACTGATAACCGGACATCCATCAAACATGGCACGTGGAACTAAACAGTCCACCCCAGTGATCGAAATAAAGGGTTCAGTTCGAAATTCCAACCACCTGAAGAAGGCCGGAGCGTACAACGGCCGAAACGTTGTGACAAATATGGCGACAAAGATGAGGACAATAGTCCGACTAATGTAAATACTGTACGTTAGACTAAGTACAAGCGTCAAGTTTTTCGAATTTTCGAATGAGGTGAAGTAAAGTTCATCTTTGTGGTGTTGTTTTATTTAAGTGCTTTCGACCAACTCAGTCATTGACAAGAACCCGATGTGGCGTCTGTGTGGTAGGCAAGATTCCACTCTCTACATCCCAGTATTCTTTGAAAAGCTGAAAGTGTAAAGTAGTCCCCAGTAACGTTATGTGTAAAATTTAAGGAGGCCGTAGCAAAAATTATGCGTTTTTGCTGTTGTTTTTCTCATATATACGTATTTTATATACGTATATCAAATATATCATATAACCTTCAAGATACCGTCCCAGTGCTGAATGATATTTTATTTAATTTTGGTTGTTTATTTTGTATGATAATAGCTTCTAGGATTTTGAGTCTTACATTGCGTTGGGTGCAGTCGAGTATTTTGTTATTATCTATTTGTATTTACCTTAAGTTGATAATTGCATTTTGGTAGTTCGTAATATTTGTCTTTTTAAAATACAACTATCGACATAAGACATATATATATATATATATATATATATATATATATATATATATATATATATATATATATATATATGTTGCTACATGCTTTACTTCTTGCCTATCTCACACTGCGAATTTTTTCTAAGCTCTATACTAAACATTAAATCTGTTACGAAAAAAGAACTAAACAAAATGAACACAAAACGATCAGCTTTAAAAAAAGGACTCGTAACTGGAAAAAACGAATGAAAAAAGAATGTTAACAATAAATACTTTTTCACACCCAACCCAGTTCTGCAGAATCAGAATCAACGTTGAGTTAAGCAAGCGAATGAGCCAATTGGAGTAAAGTGCCATGCAGATTTAAATTTTTCCCACTTGTGACGAATGCAGCTATCGATTTTTTGTGCATGCTAGAATGCTAATTAACATTCGTGTCAGTCAGCTGTTGGCTCTCACGCTGGCCAATAGAATCTTCCTGCATATTCGTGGCAGCCAGCTATAGGCTCTCACTCAGGCCAGTAGAAAATGGCAGCAAACTACATGAAAACTGCCGTAGAAGCATGAAAAAATCAATTATTTCCACTATCGATGGGAGTTGGGAAATGCAACGTCGGTCTTGGCCTTCCCGCTAACTTGGAGCATGTGCATGTAAATTTTGGTGCAAATCCGTCGAAAATTGCTGTCGTGCATTCGTTACACACACACACACACACACATCCAGCCTTTTATAGATAGATAGATAGATAGATAGATAGATAGATAGATAGATAGATAGATAGATAGATAGATAGATAGATTTTCATCACATCATATTCTAACCACAGCTCATCTTTTTACACTTGACAACTTGGTCTGACAATTTCTGCTACAACTTGCTATCGCGAGACGTCTTCCCCCACCTCACCAAATTATAACTCTCTTCATCTAGGTTAGTAATCTCACTCTCATCACGACACACACTAGTAATAATAGACCTGCCTAACGCTCTTACACCGATCAAAATTCTAAATTTTATTTTATTTTCATAAAAAGTTTCGCACATCGAGGAATCAGACAGAGATCGAGTTTTTGCTAACAATACGACTTCCACAGGAAAATACACCGTCTACAAAAACATCTGTCGGTGAGTAATTCCCATTTCTCTGTTTATTTCTCTGTCCGTTGATGAGAAATTTTAAACCGTTCTCTCTGTGCTTCATTTCTGTCATATGGTTAATAATTAATATTTAATAAATGTTTATCCTACTGATTGCATTGCTACCCTTTCGTTTTCCTTGTTTTATTAACTAACCTATCTATTTTACATATATATATATAAACAGAAAATATATTAAATAATTGTCGGGCTTAATCTATTTCATTACTCATATATTGTTGAGATGTTGAGTGTTTCCGCGTGCGTGTATTGAAATAAGGACAAATACATATGTAGGGAAAATACTGGTATATCTGAAGAGGTATTTACAACAGAGAGATTAGTAGTCAAACGAACGCAGGTTAGTCAGTAACAATCAGAAAGAGTATAAAGTCCAACTGTATCTTCCGGTAGAGACACGGAAGTGTGATGGTCACCTGATCTCCCAGAACTCTATAGAACTGTCCTATTAGTAGTAGAGAGATCAGTCCATTCTGATGAGAAGGTGGGTGCTCCCCAACATATATATATATATATATATATATATATATATATATATATATATATATATTAGCTGACGTATCCGTTAATTTCCGTGAAAGGGGATGCTATCCCCAGTTCCCGTTATCTTATCCTTTCTTCGGTTTTCCGAAAGTAACAATTCCAATTAAATATCACTAAAAAAGCTGTTGTCTCTTCACAGAGAATACCCAACCACCTCCCGTGGGATTTTGAGAGAAAAGTTTATGTATACCAAAATCGTAAAGCGATTTGCGTAGTAACAGTCAAATCGGTTATCCGAAAGTAATAATTCAAAGTAGCACGGAAAATGGATTTTGTGCGTTTACAAAGAATATAACCTTTAGGAAGGTTGTGTTAAAATAAATTTACAATAGATGTACAAATAGACTGGCATACAGTTTCACAATAGACCTGTAAATAGATTTATATTAGGTTGGTGCAAAAATAATGACGTAATAATGTCGTTTTTTGACGTATTTTTAACGTCAAAAAACGACATTATTACGTCATTGTTTTTGCACCAACCTAATACATAGATTTCCCATAGGATAACATATAGATTAACAAAAGATTTACATTACTGACAAATAGTTCAGTTCAATCATAAACACCTGATGATTGGATGATTCTTATCACGTTTGCCGGGACTCTTGATAAACAACATTTTTGGTCTTTCCGTGTGGTGTATAAACAAATGACTCTTGAACATGCCACATAAAGTTGGCTATGGAAGAAACCGGATCTGCAAGGTTAAGCCCTACCACATCCAAGAACAGCCTCTGAAGTTTGTTAAAGTTGCTTGCAACTGGAAAGGCATATCCGAGGGAATAAGTGGAATTTTAGAAATAAATAAAGCCTCACCACTTGATTTGCCAGTCGAAATCGTTGCTTCCAAGACTGTTGGTTTCATCTTCTTAACTGTGCCATTGAAAAGTTTCGGTGGATCCAGGTTTCTTAGAAGCATCACCTATGCTCCAAATATTGAGGTGCAAATTGTGAGGTGAGAGACCTATTGGCATTAGGCTATTCAAAAATTTAACTAGATAATTCACAGCCTCATCGGTGTTTAGTACAGCGTCAATGGAATTGTAGCTGCGACGCTCACCTGGCAACTGAAATTTGATGTTCAAATCATCAATAGTCACATTCTTTGGAGTTAAAATGGCACGGGTGGCCAGTTGGGGTTTGTAAACCGATTCCTGAGGTTAGGAAATACTCTAGTCATTAGTTCCTTTAAATCAGATACCATATGTCCAAAAGGCAAACTGACTCGGACAGCCTGCTCGTCAATCAAAGTGTTATTATCAACATCTAATTGTTGCTTAGAAAAAGTACCAGCTTCCTCATAACCACTGAGCTGCACTCTTACGTTAGTCGTGAGTCTCAGCTTTTTCACACTGCTCCACAGGTAGGAAGTCTTTATACTGGCGTTTATCTCATCAGGTCTTGTTCATTTCGAAATCACTGGAAGGGTTTGACTAAAGTCTTCCGCAAACAAGACTGTTTGCACCTCCCATGAGTCATGTGCTGTATCTAAGATCTTTAGATCCAAGTGCCGTGTCAAGTGCCTTGAAGGAACCCTTATGGCTCATTGTCGCCTCATCCCTGATGATCAATTTGCAATCACTGAGGAGTTTGCCTTTTATAGAACCTCGACTAATGTTACATGTTGCCTTCCCTTTCTAGGACAGGTCCAAAGGGAGTTTGAAACACGAATGAGCTGCGCGGCTACCACTTAACAGGGCTGAAGCTATATCACTTGACGGCTAGAGCAATATGATTCATTTGGCGCATTTTACCCAGAAGTAGGTAGATGATAAATGTTTTGCCCGTCTCACCTGGGGCATCGAGGAAGAATAGATTCAATGCTCGAAATAATTGTGTTATAAATACCCAATTGACCCTCCATCAGTTTGTGTTCGTTATCAGCTATATATTCCGTCATTTCCTCGGTGTCAGAGCGGATCTCCCGCATGTACTCAATTGCGAGACTGCTACCTGCTAAGGTTGATGTAGGCTAAATGTGGCAATTTCTTGGCCTCTCGTAGCTTGCACTCGGGTGTCCAGGTCAATTAATGCCTCATTTCAAATGGCATCATTGAACGGGACAATTTCCGCTGAATTTTGCCTTTGCATCCTTCGTAGGAAGTCACCTGCCAAACTGGTTTTATGGGTTTTCCAAAGCACGAGAGGCTTACGCAGGCCACGTTATCAACATGATAGAAAATAGCTGGCGCTTTGACTTGGTGCTCTACTGATTGCTGCCTCCTCCAGCGCCTGGTCCCATTGGCCATCGTCCTCCAGTAGTTCATGTTTGGAGCAGGCTTCTCTGTAGGTCGTACAGACTTCCCCATTATATCTTCGCAGATCTGTGAATGATGTAGGACTTCTGACATTGTGCAACAGAAGACGCAGAAAGAAGCAGTCCTGCTGATTGGGGTGAACAGTATAGGCCCGCCTGATGGTCCAGCTTCTGATTCATCACTGTTGGATGAGGCTTGTGAATTTCGAAACCAAGGATGCGCCATATTGCTTCGTTAGAAGCAATATATGTGCCCAACTGATAGATTATATATTGTATATTGATAGGACTACACATGCGCACGGCAGACGGGTGCTAAGAATTTTGAATTCATTCCTGGCAGATTTTCAAAATATCATAGTGTGTAATATCTACTTACAAAAGTGATGGAAAGAAAAAGAAAAAGACTCTAAATTAATACCTCCACTAATTCTGTATATGTAAGATTTAAAATGTTTGTTTTTTTAAATAAAAAAAGCTTTCTTGAAGCTTTCATTTTATCCTTAATTGAAAGCTAAAGGATTTAAAATTTACTATTTCCAGGAAACAAAATACTCTATGGTGTATTTCAAACAGAAATTATATTGAGAGGAATCAACTTTTTTCATTAAAATCGATCAAAACGGCCATTTTTGACACATTTGTAAACAAAAGTTAATTCGCGGTTTTAAAAATCTTGCAAAAATAAAATATATTTTTCTGAAAAGTTATATGAGGAAGATTAGCAAATTTAAAGTTAAATTAATCTGATTTGAGAGAAATATTACTTTCTTATAGCATAAAATGCTGTATAAAAACATTTCTTGTTTGTCTGACGTGTTAATCGATTTATTTACATTCGATTGACAGCCGAACGTGATCATAGTTAAGTGTGGTGAAGCAGCGATAATTTTTTTTGACGTAAGGTGGGACAACCCTTCCTAAATCTGACCTTTAAATGCTAGATATATCGGTTTGTACATCCATACTTCAGAAATTCTGCACGTAATCACATACAAAAATAAATCAAAATTCATTTTAAAATATTCAGGGTCGTCAGATTGTAATAAGCTTTACAATATATGATTAGTAAATATAGTTTTACTTAATAAGAATATTTTCTAAGAATTATCTCATTGAAAATGATTTTTAAAAGATTTAAAATCTTTATAAATTAATCAGTTTAAAAATGTAAAAAAAAAAAAAAAAAATCATTTTTCTCCGAAAATGATTTGTTCTTCAGACAATATTATATTTAATATATATTATTCGTAAAAGCAATTAAAAGCTTCTAATTAAATAATGTCTTAGTTTTATTGGGTTTTTTTTTTATTTTTCGATTCAAAACAGATTTTTGGTAAGATCGGGTCTGATTTTGCAAAATAAATTCGGTGATTTAAATTCTTCAAAGAATTCTGCTTTTAACTAATATAGTCACTAAATATTATTTCGTTGAATTTCTCAAGTTTTCAAATTAAGGAAGAGGCTGAAACGCATGTAAAAAAACTTTTTCTAATAAAATAAAAAATTGAAAAATAATTTAATTCATTTGGGAATAAATTCCTAAAAGTTTCATTAAAATCCGATAATTATTTGATTTTTGCAAGAATTTCCAAATTAATGTGTCTGACACCGCAAAAGGGGCCAACATTTTCTATGCTAAAAGTTAACCGCTGACGCAAGAAAAACAAGTTTTTTAATCAAAATTTCGAATGTTTAAAAAGGACACAAAAATTTAATTAAGTAATCAAAAAATACTTTCCCTTAATACTAACGTTACGATTTTGACGATAAAACTATGTTTTCATTACGTTTGGAGTATTTTTTTCATCACGGTATGCTGATTTTTTAGCTTTTTTGTGGAGGTATCTACATGAATTTGGCTGATTAAAAAAATTCTATAGATTATAATAGAGTGAAAGGTTTAAAAAACAATTCTTTATTAAATTTTTTATTTCAGTTTCGCTTTTCGTTGCGATTCGAATTGATATCGTCTAATGAAACCGCCGTAATTAAAAGTAAAGCTTAACGGGGAAGGGTACTTGGCTCATACTGATTAAGGACGTTTGGATTTTTAAGAAGGATGTCTATTTCCACAGATAGATTTTTTTTTTTTACGCAAATGGTATATAGCACGAAAGTGTCCTTCAAACAGGTTAATATTCCAGACAACAACCACAACTGCGATATGCCTTTTTAAGGGTATGTTGAAATATGAGATTAGGTAAAGTTTCTATTTGCAAATAAGCTCAATTTAAATGTTATTTTACGTTTAAATGACCGAATGGATCGAGCCAATTTTCTTTGTATTTTATAAATTCGAACCTGGCGAATTTAATGATGCATATGGCGAAATTTGAAACGAGTTAAATTTTTTTGCAATGTAAACTAATTAATTTTTTTTGCAATGTGAACACACTACGGAGATCGTATTCAAATAAAGATTATGCTGGGTTAATGTATTAAATAAAGATTTTATTTAGAAAATAACCTGCAATTCGTTCAGATGTTGTTTCCTAAATTTTAAAAATCGAACAAAAATAAGAAACCTATCTGTCTGGAATTTTAAGTTTTAGAAGAGATATGATTTCGTAACACGCGTTTCTTGATATATTGAGGAAAGATATCAGAATAATCAAGAACCTATACTAACAGTAAACGGCACGCATGCGCATAAGGAACGAGTTCTGTGAACATAAAAAAATAGAAAGAGGCGTGAGGCAAAGATGCATCTTTTCACCCGACCTGTTCAACCTATACAGCGAGGCAATTCTGAGAGAATTGCAAATACTGCCGGGTTTAGCATTGGCGGCCAGAATCTTAACATGTTAAGATACACAGATGACAAAATACTGATAGCAAACAAGGAAAATAAATTACAAAATCTCCTATAGAAGGTAGCGACGGACAGTGAGAAGAAAGGGCTAAGTATAAACTACAAGAAGACAGAATGCATTGGTCATCAGTAAGAGGAAGAGCCCGAAATGCGATTTGCAGGTCGGGAACACTAGAATCAAGCAGACGCGGAAGTTTAAATATCTAGGATGCGTCTTGACAGAGGACGGTAAGTGCGACACTGAGATCCGTAGACGTATTGGGATGGGCAAGGAAACATTCCAAAAGATGGAAGCTGGAGGATTTCTTTGGTAACAAAGAAAAGAATACGGTTACGTGACATCTGTCCTTCTTTACGGAAGCAAATGTGGGACGATTTCCTCAAAGATCAAGAAGAGACTTGAGGTGACAGAGATGTGGTTCTACAGAACGATGCTAAGGATATTAAAAAGAAAGAAAGAACACGCGTTTCTTAATTTCTAAAAAGTGTGTGAGATCAATTATCACCCTACTTAAACATTAATAACTAGCGTTTCGCGTAGACCCGGTGGTGACCTTCGACTCGGGCCCCAGGGATGCCATTATAGATTTTTATATAAAAAAAAAAATAGCTTAGTAACAAACTGGAAGTTAATTTAACATTTATGCAAAGTTTTATCAATATTAGTTCATTGGATTTGGTGAGAACTTGTTTTAGAGAAATAGATATAAATTTACCATATATATATATATATATATATATATATATATATATATATATAATTATTTATTCGAAAATTATAACATAAATATGTTATAAAATCACTACAAAAATAGCCATTTTGTTTCAACACTTCTGGTGTCTTATCAAGTGATGATGTTGAATGTAGAATAAAGGGTTTTAGAATGTTCAAATCAATCAAACACCCCTTGTTAAGGGGAGACGCTGTTACATAAGCTGCAGTGACCAATCAAAATACAAGTATACGAGAATTCAAAAAACTTGACAACGAACTAAGGTTATAATAATTATTTAATGCTTTAAATGTGTGTGTTGAAACCTATCATATGTGTGCTTGTTTGTGCGTATGTGTAGGTATGTAAACTTTGGTATGTGTCTACATGTGTGGGGGTATGTATATATATATATATATATATATATATATATATATGCGTGTATGTGTGCGTACTTATATATGTGTATATGTGGATGTGAATATATGGGTATTTATACATGCTTATATATATATATGTATATGTGGATGTATGTGCGTATGTCGTCGTATATGTATATGTATGTATATCTTATTGTCTTGGAATGTATCATCAATAAAAACTAAAATCTACTTTTGTTTGATAATGGTTTTATAATTGCTTATAGACTTATTAATCAACAATTTTATCTGGTTACATTTTAACATTGTATGGACTTTACTATCCTTTATCGTCACTAAGACAATATTGTTAGAATATGTGTAGGTTTATGTATGTATATGCCTATTTATGTGTGTGTATATATATATATGTGTGTGTGTGTGTGTGTGTGAGTATATATATATATATATATATATATATATATGTGTGTGTGTGTGTGTTTAAGTTTGCGTTTGTATGTGTTTTTATATATATGCATGGGTTTGTATATGTGTATGTGTGTATCTATGTATGTTTGTGTGTTTCTGTGTGTATATATATATATATATATATATATAAAAAAAAAGAGGGGGTGCATGAAAAACGTTTTTTGGTTGTAATGTGGATTTAAAGAAAAATATTATACTTTTTTTTATAAAAACAAAGTATAATATTTTCAAAAACGTTTAACATTTTCTTCTTTTTAATATACATACTTTTCTCTCGTTGGAACCACTACAACATATTTCTTTTTATATATATATATATATATATATATATATATATATATATATATATGTATATATATATATATATATATATATAGTTTGTTTATTTTTTATGTTACTGTGTGGGTTGATATATTTATACTTGCTTCTGTATGTGTATATATGCATATACGTATACGTATATGTATGTGTGTATGTGTATCTATGGATATATATATATATGTATATGTGTGAATATGTGGGTATTTATATATATGTGTGTGTGTGTGTGTGTGTGTGTGTGTGTGTGTGTGTGTGTGTGTGTGTGTGTGTCTGCTTGTAGGTAGGCTTTTCTCTGTTTCTGTCTGTAGTGAAGAATGTGTGTACACATATGTCTGTATGTAGTTTTTATTTTCTTTCACCTACTGTTATATTTTTGTACTCGTGTATGTACACTAGTGCGTATATAGGTATATATGAAATATATTTTTATATATATTTGCGTGTTTGGAGTTTTCGTTTTTATATATTAGATGGTCTTATTTTTATGCGTATATATCTATTTTTCTGTCCATGTCTATCTGTTTTAATGTCCTTTCTTTCCCTAATGTGGCTGTTTTTCTGTTCTGCCCATGTTGAATTTTATCTATTCTACCATTTCTATGTATATTTGCCCGTATAGGTTATATTTTGATAAGTGGTTAGAATTCGTTTAATAACACTTTCAAACTTGAATATTTCTTGATAGGTGTATCGGCGTGTCTTTGTCAATATATGTGTGTGTATGTACGTGTTTTTATCGGTGTCTGTGTGTACGGTCACTTGTGTGTACCTTTCATTGTGTATGTATGTTGCGTGTTTTTTTTGTTTTTGTTTTTTTAAAGGGTCGCGGGGATATTTCCTGTCTCGTCGCCTTTTTGTGTGTGTATATATCTAAATACGTCTGTGTGTTTATGTATTATAATCTGATTGTGTATGTATTGTCTTTTGCGAGATTTCATCCTCCCCTGCCTCTGTTTATGATTCAAATGTATCTATCTTGTCATGAAGTTCAGAGCAACATTTGATCTTAACGTTTATTCCAACTTAATTTCAATAAAAACAAAATAAATAGATTAACATATGTATTTTTCTTTTTTCCTCAGTAATTTTATTATTTTAAACTTAATATAGATTAAATTTAAATTTTAAAATGGGTATTTTTAATTTCAAATTTTATCGTATAATTTAATATTTATTAGTTAGAATAAATTCTATTTTAGTCTAATTCCAACATTAAAGCATTAAATAATTATTATAACCTTAGTTCGTTGTAAAGTTTTTTTGAATTCTCGTATACTTGTATTTTGATTGGTCATTCAGGCTTATGTAACAGCGTTTCCCTTAGCGAGGAGTGTTTGATTGATCTAAACCTTTTAAAAACTTTTATTCTGCATTCAACATCATCACTTGATAAGACACTAGAAGTGTTGAAACGAAATGGCTATTTTTGTAGTGATTTTATAACATATTTATATTATAATTTTCGAATAAATAATTATATTTGCTCTACTCTGTATTGAGGACACTTTTAAGAATAGTATTTGTTGGTTATTGGAATTTATTCCATATACACCAATCCTATACTTGTATATATATATATATATATATATAGAGAGAGAGAGAGAAAGAGAGAGAGATAAAGAGAGAGAGAGATAAAAGCAGCAAACTTTCTTTTAAACATGCTTCGTTGAATATGACATACAAGGAAAATTTGTCCTTAGTTTGGTGTGAGGAACCACCCCCCAAAGTTTGTAAAAAGTATTTTTGATACACCTATATATATATATATATATATATATATATATATATATATATATATATATATATATATATATATATATATATATATATATGCACATTTCATTGAATACGACAGACAAGGTGCTTTTATTTAGTTTTTATACAATTTCTCATGCGATCTAATAATTTTTTTTTTCTTTTCGGATGATAAATTATATAAAAACTGTCAGAATGTTCTTTTATCCAAGCGCTTTCGGCTATACATTTAGCCATTTTCGTGAATTAAATATTTTAACTGTTAAATAAGAAATAGTTTGTTGTATGTATGTTTTATAAAATGTTTTCATTTTTCAAAACACGGTCAAGATATTGTGTCCATGTTCAAAGTTAATATCTGTTATAGTGAAACACACCTATTCTATAGTTAATAGACTCTCCCACCTATAATAAGTAGGAGTAATAAGAGTAACAAGTGAGTCGGCGGTGAGTTGGTCAGTCAGTCGATGCCGGACGACCGTTAGTCGGATATTAAAGTATCAGCCACCACAACTAGATTACTGCGTCATTACCTATTATATCAAGTTCCTAACGTTTTGTACGTCGAACCTATTTTAGGACCGACTTAGTACAAATACAAGCCTTCACTGTGAAACCACTACATAACAATATCGTTAAGTGTTTTTTTTTTTGTTTTTATTAATATGGCTTCCATTATTTTTAGCCTTTTTTTGCATGTAGATGATATATATATAAAAGTGAACATTGAAGTCAACACTCAGAGGCGACATACGCTCATGTCTGATATTGAACACTTTATCCCATAAATATAGCACACCTTAAAACTATGTTTCTTCATTCATATATATATATGTGTGTGTGTGTGTGTGTGTGTGTGTGAATTGGGGTGATATATGAGTCAAATATGGATTAGAATCCAAGAGAATGGAATGATGGGATAAGGAACAAAATAGGAAACGTTTAAAAAATTAACATGTTTAGCTTTTATTTAATCTTTTTATATATTACACTTATGATGAAGCTTAAATAAAAATGACAAAATATTCTTATTTGTTTCTTATTCTATCATATATCATATATATATATATATATATATATATATATATATATATATATATATATAATTATTTATTTAAAAATATGATTCCAACACGCTACATAAGAGGTCTCATGTTTCAAAACAAGAGCCGAAAACTTCAATATAATTATTTGAATTAAATTGAATTAAAGTAAGCTCTGTTCCATCTTCAAGCGAAATTTTTTGGGGGAATTTTTTTTTCGCTTGAAGATGGAACAGAGCTTACTTTAATTCAATTCGATTGTCCTTTCAGAGCCATTTATTTCGACAGAAATTCTTTTTGTAGTTTACATAACCATAAGAAAATGAAATACAATAACCAAATCATTCTTGCAAAATTTGGATTTTATTCGAAAAGTTTTGAAATCGAGCAGGAAAAAGAATCAAATAATTCCAAATAATTGTTTTCATGTTTCACAAATTTTCTTTCAGGAAATTACTCTATTAATCTGTAGTTTATTCCCATCTAAATTACGTTGTGCAGTCATGGCGACCATACAATCAACAGGTCACTGATTTGCTTGAAGTTGTCCAAAGAAGATTTCTGAAAATAACCGAGGGATTCAGTGATGGTTTGATAGGAAATACTTTTCATTGGATCAAAGCAACCATTCCTCTAGAAGTCACTCTTTGAAACTGCAAGTTGTACTTGCAACGCTGGATGTGAGGATGTAAAGAATTAAACGTCTCCCACGTGATGTTGTGCTGGCTGAATCTGTCAATGAGTTCAAACATCAAATTGACAAAGGAAAAAGGAAAATTTTATAAACCCCAATGGTCTTCTTATCGCAGTGGTGAAAGCCACTGTATCAATATTTTACAGTGCATATATTTTATTTGATTGTAATCTTTTATTATTGTAGGACAAGAAATACAAGTTTATAAAGGCTTAAAAATAGGTTAAATCATATTTTTCAAATATTTCAAAATTAATTTCCATTCCCACCCCCAAATACAGAGGTAATTAATTTTCTGTTTTTATTTTTTGTTTTTTTACTTTCTTTTTTTCCAGGTTTTTTTTGGGGGGGGGGGGCGTTTTTGTGTGGCGTCTCTAATCAAGATTTTCTATATATTTTGGGCGGGGTCTGTAATTATAAAAAAAGAAAAAATAAGTAAATATACAAACGGAATGGTAAAGTCATAAAAAAAAACCTCAAAACATTTTCTCCATGGTTAAAGTAACAAAAAAGAAATTCTGTGAAATATTACAAAAGGTGTTTTCATCAAAATAAAAATAAATCTTTTATGAAAAATATCGAGAAATTTTAAACATTGACAAGCTTCTTATAAATTTTTCTTATCAATTTCTATATTTGATTTTAAGAACTATTTTTTCCACTGATGTTCACCCTGTGCATGTCCTAAGATCCACTTGAGGTACAGCGTTACAGAGGAAAATTCACAGGGATATGTGAAGAAAAAACCCGGCTGATCCTAGACCTGGACAGGTTAAGATTGCAATGAGCGGGGAAGCATCCTCTTGGGAGTCGGTTCACAGTTTATGAGGATATGTGGGAAGATAACGGTTAACCCTAGACTTGAACAGGTTAAGATTGTAGTGATCGGGGAAAATCCTCTTGGGAGTCGGTTCCACAAAGATCACAGTTTATGAGGATATGTGGGAAGATAACGGTTAAAGACTTGAACAGGTTAAGAATGATCGGGGAAGCATCCATCGGTTTCTTTAAGAAGCACAGTTTATGAGGAGGGGAAGATAACGGTTAACCCTAGACTTGAACAGGTTAAGATTGTAGTGATAAGTCGGTTCCACAAAGTAAGAGGTAAGAAGCACAGTTTATGAGGATATGTGGGGAAGATAACGGTTACAGACTTTTAAGATTGTAGTGAGGATGGGAGTCGGTTCCACAAAGTAAGGGGAAGATGGGAAGATAACGGTTAACCCTAGACTTGAACAGGTTAAGATTGTAGTGATATGAGGATATGGGGAAGCATCCTCTTGGGAATCAGTTCCACAAAATTAAGAGGTAAGAAGCACAGTTTATGAGGATATGTGGGGAAGATAACGGTTATCCTAGACTTGAACAGGTTAAGATTGTAGTGGGGAAGCATCCTCTGGGAGTCGGTTCCACAAAGTAAGAGGTAAAAGCACAGTTTATGAGGATATGTGGGGAAGATAACGGTTAACCCTAGACTTGAACAGGTTAAGATTGTAGTGATCGGGGAAGCATCCTCTTGGGAGTCGGTTTCACAAAGTAAGAGGTAAGAAGCACAGTTTATGAGGATATGTGGGGAAGATAACGGTTATCCCTAGACTTGAACAGGTTAAGATTGTAGTGATCGGGAAGCATCCTCTGGGAGTCGGTTCCAAAGTAAGAGGTAAGAAGCACAGTTTATGAGGATATGTGGGGAAGATAACGGTTAACCCTAGACTTGAACAGGTTAAGATTGTAGTGATCGGGAAGCAAGTCGGTTCCACAAAATAAGATCCTCTTGAACAGGTTAAGATTGTAGTGATCGGGAAGTTCCACAAAGTAAGAGGTAAGAAGCACAGTTTATGAGGATATTGGGGAAGATAAGGTTATACAGAACAGGTTAAGATTGTAGTGATCGGGGAAGCATCCTCTTGGGAGTCGGTTCCACAAAGTTAAGAAGCACAGTTTATGAGGATATGTGGGGGAAGATAACGGTTAACCCTAGACTTGAACAGGTTAAGATTGTAGTGATCGGGGGAAGCATCCTCTTGGGAGTCGGTTCCACAAAAGTAAGAGGCAAGAAGCACAGTTTATGAGGATATGTGGGGAAGATAACGGTTAACCCTAGACTTGAACAGGTTAAGATTGTAGTGATCGGGGAAGCATCCTCTGGGAGTCGGTTTCCAAAGTAAGAGGTAAGAAGCACAGTTTATGAGGATATGTGGGGAAGATAACGGTTAACCCTAGACTTGAACAGGTTAAGGTAGTGATAAGCATCCTCTTGGGAGTCGGTTCCACAAAGTAAGAAGCACAGTTTTATGAGGATATGGGGAAGCACAGTTAACCCTAGACTTGAACAGGTTAAGATTGTAGTGATCGGGGGTTCCGGTTTCACAAAGGGGCACAGTTTATGAGGATATGTGGGGAAGATAACGGTTAACCCTAGACTTGAACAGGTTAAGATTGTAGTGATCGGGGAAGCATCCTCTTGGGAGTCGGTTCCACAAATAAGATGTAAGAAGAGTTTATGAGGATATGTGGGAAGATAATAACGGTTAACCCTAGACTTGAACAGGTTAAGATTGTAGTGATCGGGAAGCATCCTCTTGGGAGTCAGTTCCACAAAGTAAGAGGTAAGAAGCACAGTTTATGAGGATATGTGGGGAAGATAACGGTTAACCCTAGACTTGAACAGGTTAAGATTGTAGTGATCGGGGAAGCATCCTCTTGGGGAGTCAGTTCCACAAAGTAAGAGGTCACAGTTTATGAGGATATGTGGGGAAGATAACGGTTAACCCTAGACTTGAACAGGTTAAGATTTAGTGATCGGGAAGCATCCTCTTGGGAGGTTCCAAAATAAGAGGTAAAGAAGCACAGTTTATGAGGATATGTGGGAAGATAACGGTTAACACTAGACTTGAACAGGTTAAGATTGTAGTGATCGGGGAAGCATCCTCTTGGGAGTCAGTTCCACAAATAAGGTGAGAAGCACAGTTTATGAGGATATGTGGGGAAGATAACGGTTATCCCTAGACTTGAACAGGTTAAGATTGTAGTGATCGGGAAGCATCCTCTTGGGAGTCGGTTCCACAAAGTAAGAGGTAAGAAGCACAGTTTATGAGGATATGTGGGGAAGATAACGGTTAACCCTAGACTTGAACAGGTTAAGATTGTAGTGATCGGAGCATCCTCTTGGGGAGTTGGTTTCACAAAGTAAGAGGTAAGAAGCACAGTTTATGAGGATATGTGGGGAAGATAACGGTTAACCCTAGACTTGAACAGGTTAAGATTGTAGTGATCAGGGAAGCATCCTCTTGGGAGTCGGTTCCACAAAAGTAAGAGGTAAGAAGCACAGTTTATGAGGATATGTGGGAAGATAACGGTTAACCCTAGACTTGAACAGGTTAAGATTGTAGTGATCGGGAAGCATCCTCTTGGGAGTCGGTTCCACAAAATAAAGAGGTAAAGAAGCACAGTTTGGGGAAGAGGATATGTGGGGAAAGATAAGTTAAGACGGTTTGAACAGGTTAAGATTTAGGTGATAACGGTTATCCCTAGACTTGAACAGGATATCCTCTTGGGAGTCGGACAAAAGAGGTAACACAGTTTATGAGGATATGTGGGAAGATAACGGTGGTTCCCTAGACTTGAACAGGTTAAGATTGTAGTGATCGGGGAAGCATCCTCTTGGGAGTCGGTTCCACAAAATAAGAGGTAAGAAGCACAGTTTATGAGGATATGTGGGGAAGATAACGGTTATCCCTAGACTTGAACAGGTTAAGATTGTAGTGATCGGGGGAAGCATCCTCTTGGGAGTCGGTTTCACAAAGTAAGAGGTAAAAGCACAGTTTATGAGGATATGTGGGGAAGATAACGGTTATCCCTAGACTTGAACAGGTTAAGATTGTAGTGATCGGGGAAGCATCCTCTTGGGAGTCGGTTCCACAAAAGTAAGAGGTAAGAAGCACAGTTTATGAGGAGGACGGTTAACCCTAGACTTGAACAGGTTAAGATTGTAGTGATCGGGGAAGCATCCTCTTGGGAGGGTTCCACAAAGTAAGAGGTAAGAAGCACAGTTTATGAGGATATGAGGGGAAGATAACGATTAACTCTAGACTTGAACAGGCTAAGATTGTAGTGATCGGGGAAGCATCCTCCTGGGAGTCGGTTGTTCTGATTTCAGTTTACCCAGACTATTTCCCTTCATAGACATGTACATTGCAATGTTTCGCTATATTGTTGCAGATAAATCCAGAAACATAAATGAATGAGTGAATGTGTTATGCAAGCATGAATCAAGCAATACCCGAAGCCAATAATTGATGGGATATTTCATAAAATGTCGTAACGAGCAGTCGAAATTTAATATTGTGGGGAGCTTGAAAGTCATAAAAATAGATTATTCCGCTTTCACAACTGAATAAATGGTAGATGAAGCTCAGCTTTTGTACAGATACATTTTTGTGTGAACATAATTAATACAGGCGGTGATGTGTGTGTTTTATGTTGTAGTTTTGTTGAAGTTATATTTTGGGATACAATTTGATTTCTTTAAGAAAATGTAGGATATTATATATATTATATCGATTAATGTCATGAAAAAGAGTTCTTGCATTTTGGTTGTTTGGCTGATTTTGTTTAGCGGCATATCAACACCTTTATGGGTTATTTAATGACGAAATCTAAATAATTTGAAAACAACTTCAACTACATATAAAATGTACTGCTGATCATTTTTCTTTAAAAATCTATTCTTGGTCATTTATTATAAAATGAACTATAAATATGTAATGTTAGTCTTGTTTATATAAAAAGTATTGCTGGTATTTTAAATATAAAATTATTTTTATATTCTCATACTCTTTTGTTTTTAGTTTACTATTTGCCCTGGGAACCCTAACAGGTGCTACCACACGTTCGGTTCAGGGTGGACCTGGGAAAAACAACAATTAAGAGGTAGTCCCGCGCTCCTCAAAACCTTCAGTTTCTAGATCAGAGGCCTTGCTGACAGATGTAGTTTATCGTTATGCCGAGAACTCCACTCATATGGAAGAAAACAAAGATGAAGTCATTTTTTCATTGCTTTTCTGCTTAATCAAGGAGCCACGGTAGAGTAATGGATTGCGACTCAGAGTGAGGAATCCGAGAACCGTGTTCGGATTCCAGTCGAGATCATTACATTTACTTACGTGCTAATATTCTTTGGAAAGGTATGGACCCACCTCTTCTCCCGCCCAGCTATGGTTTAATTAGTCAGACTTGTATCACTAAACCATTATTATCCCCTATCATATATATATATATATATATATATATATATATATATATATATATATATATATATATATATGAAGAAAAATATATACGGAAAAAAACAAAACAAAAAATCATTATATACGATTATGTTGTTTTAATGTTAATATGTCAATATATAATAAAAAGGCTTAAACACTAATATTCCATGCTAATAATTAATTCCATTGGAATCGTAAATACGATCCAATTCATCAGACCCACAAGTTCAAAAAGAAATCAGAAAAAAAAAAACAACTCCGGGAATAAAAAATAAAGTTTAGTGAGAGTGTATGTATGAGAGTGTGGGACGAATGTTAGAGTAAATGAAAGCTATAGGGAGGGGTAACAGACGAGAGAAGAACAGGAAGGTCTAAAGATGAAGTGGGGATTCAAATTTAACAGAGAGAAGTTTTAAAGAGGGGAGTCAAAGACGGTTTATATCGTTACTCTCTCCCGGACATTGAGTTCTACCTGGATTCTATCCTCTTGGAGTTATTTTTTATACAAATATATATGTATGTATGTATGTATTTACCACTAATATTCTCTCTCTCTCTCTCTCTCTCTCTCTCTCTCACCAGAATAAATGAAAAAAAGGAACATAATGATCCTAAAGAAAGAAAATATTTTAAAAGCCCTTTCTTAAGTTAACAAAATAAAGAGTGAATAATAAAACCTAAAATTTAAAAGAAAAAACAATCTAGAAAAGAGCAGGAACACAATGTAAAACAATCAAATTTATATATATATATATACTTATATATATATACTATATATTTATATATATATATATATATATATATACTTATAATATTTATTTATAAATATTATTATAATTATTATATATATTATATATTATTATAATTATTTATAATTTATACTTATATATATATACTATATATTTATATATATATATATATATATATATATATATATATATATATATATATATATATATATATATATATATATATATATATATATATATATACCTCACTGCTGCTACTAGTTTCTCGCGATGAAACAATACACAGATAATTCGACATATATTAGTTTCTTTAAGATTTCTCGAATGCGTTGCTCGATGGATGTAATACAGCTTAAAACGGAAATAAAAATTGGGCATCTATTTCAAATACGAGTACGCACTATAATAACGTTGTTTGAAGTAATAAAAAAAAAAATATATATATATATATATATATATATATATATATATATATATATATATATATATATATATTATTATTATTTTCAACAATGTATTACGTCTATCGACCTGCCCTTTGGTAAAAAAAAGCTTGCGTTCGCCAACAGGTTCCGAACCTTTGTAGGTTCGAACCCAGACGAACAACACGTTTACCTTATATGGTATTCACGACTGTGCAGACCAAAAGACGTAATAAGCACTATTCAAAATAAAATTAAACAACTAGGCGTCTATTCTTAAAATGGGTATCCACTAAAATAATGTTTGATTGAAAAATAAATTCATAAATTCTTCAGAATTATATATATATATGGCCTGACGATTGCATCTAGCATGAAACAGACTGTCGCCTCTAAGCGTTGACTTCTATGTTCACTTTTATATTTACACACGCTCTATCTCTGATATTGAGCACTTTATCCCATAAATATAGCACATCTTAAGACTATATTTCTTCATATATATATATATATATATATATATATATATATATATAAATATATTTCTTCATATATATATATATATATACAAGTATATAATTGTATATATCCAATAACCAACATTTACTATTCCTAAAAAGAGTGCTCAATACAAAGTAGAGCAGATATAATTATTATTTATAAAAAAATTATAACATAAGTATGTTATAAAATCACTACAAAATAGCCATTTTTTTTCTTCAACACACTCAGTGTCTTATCAAGTGATGTGTTGAAATAAAAAAATGGCTATTTTTGTAGTGATTTTATAACATACTTATGTTATATTTTTATATAATATATATATATATATATATATATATATATATATATAAATTTAAAAAAAAAACAGACCACTTTAAGGTACCATTATAATAATTTATTTCACCAGAGTCCTTTTAAAAGGACGCCAGATCATCAGATAGCACTTCCAACAACGAAATGAAACGAAAAACTATATATATATATATATATATATATATATATATATTGTCATCGATAGACAGGCTATTTCGCTGTGTCACAGCTCATCAGTGTGGCTAAATATCTGATTGCCTCAAGCCAGGATCGAAGCCCGACTGATTTGACATCAGTCGGAGATTTTATCCCTGAGCCATCAGCGCCCGGTAGAGAGGAAGGTGAACTTTTACGTACTTATTCTTCGAATAAACCCACCAATGATTGAGAGGGCTCAATTCATAGAAGATCTTTACAGTGTTAGCAGTAGTAGTCAGATATAAATTGCTTATATTTTGGCAGCATGTTTCCATTAAGACATATCCCATGAATAATTTTAACATATTCATTTATTCCGAGTACTTTCGACATTAGCACATGAATATGTATCAACATGGTAATTTTCTCTCTTCCTTTAATAAGGATACTAAGAAGCTTCTCCGTGAATATGACAGCATTCTATTGAAAATAAGTAGACAAAAATTTGTCTAAATCATTCAATACGATATATCTTCCAACCGCCCCTTATTAAATTAATTTTCTCCATATCCATAGAAATTAATATTACGAATGTATATGCTTATAAAACTCCGTAAATTTCAAAATTAGTTATTCTAAAATTCGCTTGAGGATGAAACAGAATTATCTGCTTTAATTTAATTTCTATAAATGAAATTGAAGTTTTTAGTTTCTGTTTTTGAAACATGAGTACTCTTATGTAGCGATGGAATCATATTTTTTTAAAATAATTATATATATATATATATATGATGGACTCTATCTAAAAAACATGAAACAAACACTAAATAAGATTAATTATGAGTACGACAACTATATTGTAAAATGCCTATAAAAACATAAATGAAGTTAACTCCCTTACATATTCTTAAGGTTACTTTTTAAATTGACTATTGTATTTCATGCGCATTTACAAAAATATTTCACAACTATCAGTTACGTTAATTTTTTGTCTTAGCAATTCACCCCTGAAGATGATCTTGGATGTGACTGAAGCTGCTTGGGAAAATAAAAGGAATATAATATGTCTAGATTATTCAACGAAACATGCTTGAATATATATATATATATATATATATATATATATATATATATATATATATATATATATATATGTGTGTGTGTGTGTGTGTGTGTGTGTGTGTGTGTACGATGGGTATATTGTTACCAAAGACGAACTGAAGGCAATGATTATGGCAGCATTCACCAACTTAAACAAGTAGACCGTCTAGAAGAGTTGCAGGAGATTCTGAAGTCATGTAGAAGGCCGTGGTTGAACACAATGACGATTTAATTGAATAAATTTATTTTTATTAATTCAAGATATTTTTGTAAATATATCTGTTAAAATGAGAAAAATAGCACTTTTCATCCATAAAATACTATACTATACTATAAAATATATATATATATATATATATATATATATATATATATATATATATATATATATATATACACGACAAAAAAAAATAACCATATCTTACTTTACCGCCATTATTCCGTATTTTCAAATTAAATTGAGAAACCAATATACATTTCTGGATTTTGTACTCGATGGAACCGAGTTCATTCATTTTTATCAGTCACATTTTCTATTTTCTTCTTCATTCTAGAAATCACTCAACCATTTCTGGCGTCAACGGGATTGTTTTGATCGTAACATGTCAACCACTACAGTCGTCGCTGGTTCGTAACAAAAGTTGCGAGTGAAGACTTCGAGCGGAGACTTTTAATGGAACAATTGCTTTGTGTATAAAATCCCACTTTGCTCAATTCGTCATACTTGTTATTACGAATACAAATCGTCAATTGGTTGCGCCGATAGGACATCAAGGGAAACACAGCGTCTTTGTAAACAGATAATCAACGCCCTGTCGTTCGGAAGACACTGACACAGGCAGAGGGTCGCATTAAGAAAAGACTAACCGGGAGGGCAATTTTAATTCGGTAATTTTCCAGAATAATTCTTAACTTTCTTGTTTCTTCCTTTATTTTTCCTTTCTTTTTTTTCTTCTTGGAATTTGGGCCCGAAACGTATTCTCAAAATAGATTTGCCATTTCTTCTCGAAATAATTTCCAGCAATAAATGGCGGCATTTGAAATCGTTATTTTATTTTAAGCAAAATTAGATTAAAATCGTTCTTTACTTTGTCTCCTTGAACATTGGACGCGTATTTTTTGAAGTCGAAAGAGAGAAACAAGAAGAAAAAGGAATAGGAAGAGAGTGTAAGGAGGCAAGGAAATGATGAAAAGCCGAAATAATCACGATGTTTGACACATATGCACACACACACACATATACACATGCACACGCGCACACACTAGCACGAGTGCATGCACAAACATGCACACAAGCCCACATAGAACAAAAAATCAGCCTAACACCAATAATAAAAGCATCCCAACTAGTTCATAAATTAACTGCAACAAACTTAGTATAAAAATAACGAAAAGTGAGAAAAACTGCAGTCAATTGCTGAAATCTCCTGAAGAGTGGACTGAAAGATTTCAAAGTCCGTCTAGGAATATCTGGAGTAGAGGTACTGAATATAACATCAAACAGCTAAGCGACAAATTCTATTTGTTTAATCACACACACACACACACACACACACACACACACACACACACACACATATATATATATATATATATATATATATATATATATATATGATAAAGAACAAGTTGGAAACAGATCTTAATCTCACATGTTTCACTTTATTAAAGCTTCGTCTGAGATCAAGATATAACATGCTAAAAAGCAAAGAGACGCAGATTCATGGTATGTTGTGTTTGGTTATTTCTTATTGGTTAGATACGTGTCACGTGTAATGAAGTAACAAATAATATTCAAATATGTGTGAGAAACATTCTGGACGCTAAAGTGGGTAAAAGTTAGTGAGGCGCAGCAGGCGGTTTTGATTGGGTAGTTCTTATTGGTTAGATACGTGTCACGTGTAATGACGTAACGGATAATATTCAAATATCTATTTATATATCTGCTTCTATCAACCAATCTATAAAATAAAATGATAGGAGAGCAAGTAGAAAACAGATCTTAATCAAACATGATTCTCTTTATTAAAGCTTCGTCAGAGATCAAGATAGAAATGATATAAAATGATAAAAAGCAAAAAGATAGATAAATGGTACGTTGTGTTTGACTGTTTCTTATTAGTTAGATACGTGTCACGTTTAATGGCGTAACAGACAATATTCAAATATGTTGTGAAAACATTCTGGTTGCTAAAGTGTTTAAAAGCTGCTGAGACGCTGCAGGATGTTTTGAAAAACATCTTATTTATCTCTTCCGGATACATAAAAATCAATATATATCCAAAATACACATGAGATATACTTTAATGAAAAATCTAAACCAAACAATTTTTTTTTCATATATATATATATATATATATATATATATACACACAAATGATGGTAACCCGCTGTTCGCCTCGGCAGTGCTACCACTGCTGGGCCGCTAAAGGCCCACCTATGGCTCGCCGATGGCTGCCACCAGGAAACCTCTGGCGTTGCTATCGGCAGTGGAAACAGGACGAACAATGACTCAACTGTGCTAAAATAAGAACTAGGCGAGACATGAACCACGGAATGAGAAGAATCTACTCCCGTAGTGTGTTCACTTCAAAATTTCTTCAAGGTTATCCGGATCGACAAAAACCTGATGATGGCTGGATGTCACAACGGTCGAAACGTTATGATATGAAAAACAAAGATTAGGAAAATAGTTCGCATGTAAACAAGGTAAGTAAGGATTATAATGAAAAATAAAGACAACACCTCATCCCAGAAATTCAGACAAAAGGTGACCAGGGAATAATAACAACAAAGATGAGGACAACTGTCCGCATGTAAATAGTGTAAATAACGATAAATCTTCACCTCAGAAATTCACACAGGTGATAATAACAGCAAAGATGCATATAAATAACTACATCAGCCTTTTACTTCAAAGGTTAAACTTAGAAATCCACTAGCAGCATGACCCGGCGTTGCCCGTGCTTGATTAAAAAATCGTACGACTCATACAGCAATTGCTATCACTTGACTTGCCCTTCCTTGCCTTTAAAGGGGTGCCCTTTGCCGTGCTGATGTTGCTACATGCCTTACTTCTTGCCTATCTCAGACTGCGAATTTTTTCTAAGCTCTATACTAAACATTAAATCTCTTACGAAAAAAGAACTAAACAAAATGAACACAAAACGATCAGCTTTAAAAAAAGGACTCGTAACTGGAAAAACCGAATGAAAAAAGAATGTTAACAACAAATACTTTTTCACACCCAACCCAATTCTGCGGAATCAGAATCAACGTTGAGTTTAAGCAAGCGAATGAGCCAATTGGAGTAAAGTGCCATGCAGATTTAAATTTTTCCCACTTGTGACGAATGCAGCTATCGATTTTTTTTTTTTTTGCATGCTAGTATGCTAGTTAATATTCGTGTCAGTCAGCTGTTGGCTCTCACGCTGGCCAATAGAATCTTCCTGCCTATTCGTGGCAGCCAGCTATAGGCTCTCAATCTGGCCAGTACAAAATGGCCGCAAACTACATGAAAACTGCCGTAGAAGCATGAAAAAATCTATTATTTCCACTATCGATGGGAGTTGGGAAATGCAAAGTCGGTCTTGGCCTTGTAAATTTTGGTGCAAATCCGTCGAAAATTGCGGCCGTGCATTCGTTACACACACACACACACACACACACACACACACACACATCCTGCCTTTTATAGATAGAGATTACAATCTTCATCTTCTATGTGCCGTGTTTCTTCAGGACGTTGTGAATCATGGCTATCTACAATTTCCTATCTTTTTTATCAATTGATAACTTTTTTTTTATATAGTCATCACTTCTAAACCTTGTTCCGTTATCCATTCACCATGTTGCGTTCATTTGTCGCTCTTACCTTCAATCTGTTTTGTGAGCATCACATTTTCAAAGCAATATTTCCTCATTATATCCTCCAGAAATTTCAACAGCCTCTTTCTGATATTAACTTGATAGTTATTCAAAAAGAAAGAGCAGATTTCGAAAATTTCATAAAACAAATGCGAGGAGACAGAAACACATTCAACACATTGCTAGATTGGTAAAGGTTCAAAGTTATTAAAATAATTTTTTTTTCAATCTTGTTCAAATGCTTCTTTTTGTTAGTTTGTTTTACAAATTTTGTGTAAATTTAAATTGTTATAATTTGTGCCTTCAAATGGCCACACTACGTTTTGTGTATTGCAATTTGCGAAGCGTAACTTTAAAATGATCAACGTTTTCTTATCCAGTAATGTGTTGAATGTATTTCTGTCTGTTAGCATTTGTTTTTATAAAATTTTCGAAATGTTATTTTTTTGCAAATTTTTTAAATTACTAATTTTCTTTTTGAATAACCCTTTATAAGAGTCTTTTTGTTGCCATTGTCTTTGGAACTTCCTCAAAACAATTACCATGAAAGGTAATGTTTATTTCGCAGGGTTGGATTAATTGAAAATTGGAGAGAGAGAAAATGAAGCGTTATATATATATATATATATATATATATATTAACTGATTTAAAAATATGGTTCCATCGCTACACAGAAATTACCATGTTTCAAAAACAGAAACTAAAAACTTCAAATTCAATTATATAATTAAATTAAAGGCCCTAGTTCTATTTCATTTTCAAGTGAATTTATGCTCTTTAAATTTGCATTGAGCACTGCTTTGTAAAAATAAAAAATATTAATAAGAACACCTGATTATATATCTTACTGTTATTTCTTTTATTATAATATATATATATATATATATATATATATATATATATATATATATATATATATAGTGGGGAAAATAAATATTCGTACACATACAAATTTTAAATTTATTGTATTTCCAACTAATGAATAAACATATTTTTCATATAATTAACTGTACACAGATACAGAATAACTTAATATGCACAGAAAACAGAAAAGATTTTGATTTAATAGAAATAAATCCCATTTATCAATTTTAATGGGTGAAAAAAGTATTCGTACAATGCAAATTTAGATTTTAAAACTTTTAAATTGCTTTAATAATGTAAATTATTCAAGTGGAATATTCTAGAATGTTTAAGTAATGTTAACAGTACAGTAGTTATTTTATCTTAAAAAATACAAACAGAACATTCTTTAATTGATTTTCGTGCAAGAAGATTTTCATCATGGCAAGAGGTAAAGAATTGACAAATTCGCAAAAAGAACTGATTGTTAAGCTCTGGAAAGAAGGTAAAAGTTACAGGAAAATCTGTGTCACTAAACAGACAATAAGCAATGAATTTCATAGGAACAATCTAAAGTCACGCCCCCCTCGGAAAAACCCCTTGCTATTGAAAAGACACAGAAATACCAGACTGAAATTCGTTCGTGAACATCAGCATAAGAAAAAATCGTATTGGGAAAGAGTATTATGGACAGACGAAACCAAAATTGATTTGTATGGACGTAATTCTAGAAATCATGTATGAAGGAAAGATGGCGATGCCTTCAAGCAAAAGAATATAATTCCAACAATGACATTCTGCTGCTCTTGCCTAACGCATTGCTCTTCGACAGAATTGAGAGCTTTGGCTGCTAGACTAGCGTTTTATATATATATATATATATATATATATATATATATATATATATATATATATATATATATATATATATATATAAATATATCACGTATATAATACGTTAAAAATTCCCTTTCTCTTAGCTTCTACCCTTAAGCTATTTCCGATAGCTTAGGGGTAGAATCTCTGGCTGATCTATATATATATAATGCTACTGTTGTATCTGATAGGGAATTCTCTGATTCGTTTGATGCTACAAATGACACGAAACAAGGTTGTGTCATGGGCCATTTTCTCTTTGCTCTCTTCTCAGTAATTCTCAAATATGTCTTTGGTGACATAGACACTAGAGTTATATTTCAATTTCGAACCACTGGTGACCTTTTCAACCATCAACGGTTCGAACAAACTAGCGTTATTCGTGATCTGCTGTTTGCTGATAATGCTGCACTTGTGGCAACATCCCAAGAACTCGTCAACCATTACTCTGCTGCATGCAAAGCTTTTGGTCTTACCATTAGCATAAAAAAAACAGGAGTAAACCACCAGCCGCCCCCTCATTCAAAGTAGATTCGAAGATTCAGACAACCTCCACCAATTCATCTATTCCCAGACATTCCAATACAGATTGATTCGAAGAACTTGAAGTACGCGAAGTCATTTACATATTTAGGAAGTAAGATAAATACAAATGCACTCCTTGATGACGAAATAAGCTACAAGTGCATTTGGAAGGCCTCGCAACCACCTATTGAATAAGCACCAAAATAAGGGTTTATAAAGCAGTCGTTTTGACTACACTCAGAATCGTGGACCCCATAACACTCAGTTGTCACAATTTGTCTCTGCGCAATCTGACGATAGGGTGTCCATTGCTGATCTTCTCGTAAAATGAAACATAGGTGCAATTGAGACATTCCTGATGCAGTCACAACGTCACGTTATAAGGCTGAATGACGACAGAATTCCTAAGGTCCTTATGCATAGCCAGCTTGACAGTCGACAAAGAAGTGTTAGACGGCCGTGGCTGAGGTTTATAAAGACAAGCTAAAGAGTAAACATCTCAGCTGATAATGTGCCTCATACTAACTTCGAGCAGTTGCCCGAGATAGAAATAACTGGAGATATTAGTGCCAGAGTTGAATCAGAAATTTCGACATCAATAGTATTGACCGGATCCTCATACATTGAAAGCAACGAGAGAGTCTATCATATATATACAGAATGCTCCAGGTAATTGAGAACAGATAATATAAACAAGATTATAATATACACAACTGTTATAGTGGAACACACCTATTCTATAGTTAATAGACTCTCCCACCTATAATAAGTAGGAGTAGTAAGAGTAACAAGTCAGTGGCTAAGTGAGTTGGTCAGTCAGTCGATGCCGGACGACCGTTAGTCGGATACTAAATTATCAGCGACCACAACAAGATTATTCTGCGTCATTACCTATTATATCAAGTTCCTAACGTTTTGTACGTCGAACCTATTTTAGGACCGACTTCGTACAAATACAAGCCTCCACTGTGAAACGACTCCATAACAACAACAGATATAGATCATCATCATCATCATCTATTCATTTAGTGTAATTTGCACCGCCGCTAGAGTCACGACTCCCCCATAACTGTGGTCCATGGCAACATTCAAGGCAAAATAAAGCAATGGCTTGCCAGTTTCTTTTGCACGGGAGATGTTAAGGTTACCCCCTTACCTCTACTCAGAAGATCCCCTATCCACTGGTAAAACCGTTGACCTCTGAGGCACAGCTCCTACACCCAGGCTGTCACCTGGCCGATGGCCGCTTGATACAAGTGAGTTGCAGAGAGATGTTCCCCTTCACAATTTAGGTCGGGAATCTCTTCCGGCTACCCTCACACTGGTTAGCCGTCAGGCCGATGCCTTTGGCCGGGTTGTAGTCATTGCAGTCGGCTGAAGACCGTGAACCAGTATAGTTCCGCATCCTGAGTAAAGCAGGTACTACCACTGACACTAAACCCCATACATGGGAAAGTGCTCAAATTTCCTCTTGAGTCACATGCGTTATGTAAGAGAGAGCGGAGTCGCGAACGCGCACAGCCTCTCTTGGGCCAGCCTCTCCTTTCAGGACTCTGCTGTCACTTTACTGGGATTAATCCTTATTATATATATATATATATATATATAATCACTAGAAAAATAGCCATTTTGTTTCAACACTACAAGGCTTGATAAGACACTAGTAGGGTTGAAACAAAATGGCTATTTTTGTAGTGATTTTATAACATACTAGCAGTAGAGCCCGGCGTTGCCCGGGAATGTAACAGTAAGAGATAGATCAAGTATCGACCATCATAAAGACTGAAAAATAAAATTGACAAAGATTATTGTTTAAGGTTGACGGACACGCATGTCTTAATTAGTTTTTTGTTTTGTTTTTTTTACGAATTGGTCAAACCCAAACTCAAACAAAAACATTGTTTTCAATCGTTATGATTGAATAGAATTTTATTATAAACAATTGTCTTGTAAATGGAATTTTTAAAGCATTCTGAATATAAAAATAAAGAAAAAAGTGTGCAAGACAATAAGAAACACTACCTGCCAAAAAAGTTTTGTTGAAATCGGTTGAAAAATGTAGGAAATCCGATCCCATATATAAACGAACACACACACAAACACACACACACACACACAAACAACCTGGGTTTTATAATAAGTATAACTCGATATAAGTGGTCCCGCTTTCATTCTGGCGACAGAATCTTGTTTTATCGTGTTTTCAAATTGATTTCGTGCAAAAACAATTGTTTTTCCAATTTTTGGCACTGTCAGAACCACCGCAAGGTAATTTTACGCAGTCCTGTGAAGTTTTGTTGAAATCGGTTGAAAAATGTAGGAAATCCGATCCAATATATAAACGAATACACACACACACACACACACACACACACACAATCTGCGTTTTATAATAAGTAAGATTTATCTTATAATTTTCGAATAAATTATATTTGCTCTACTCTGTATTGAGCACTCTTTTAAGAATTGTATGTTTTGGTTATTGGAATTTATTCCGTATACACCAATCCTATACTTGTATTTGTGTATATATATATATGTATGTGTGTGTGTGTGTGTGTTTAATAAATATATGTGTGTATGTGTATGTGCGTGTGTGTAATAAAAATATAGTTTTAAGGTGTGCTATGTTTATTGTTTCAAGTGCTCAATATCAGGGATAGAACGTATGTAGATATTGGTGTCAACACCTAGCGCTGACAGTGTGTTTCATGTTTAAATTCAATCTTGAGGTCATGCGTGTTGTGTTGACCTTGTGTGACCAACATATATAAATAGTCGAGCCAAAGCAACACAGATGGTTTACGCATGAAACAGACTGTCGCCGTTGGATGTGGGATTCAAGGTCCACTTTTATATACACGTCCTGAAGATTGGACGGACAGATCCGCCTACGAAAATCTCTGGAGTCGGGATGCTGAAGGTAATATCAATCAGCTAAGTAACAAATTTTACTCATATTAATTCTCTCTCTCTCTCTCTCTCTCTTCTTATATATATATATATATATATATATATATATATATACACGCACACACACGCATATATATATATATATAGTAGAATGGCATATATATATATATATATATAGTAGAATGGCAATATGGAAAAATAAAATTCTGTGTCTGTTTCGAGCTTTGAAAGGCGATCTTCATATAAATAATGTTTATTTTTTATTGATCGAATCTTATATATATATATATAAAAAATCGACACCGCTAATATATATATATATATATATATATATATATATATATATATATATATATATATATATATTTTTTTGCGGTGTTGATTTTTTATATATATCTCACATTGCAGAAGCACCAATGTATGTTTATTCATTTTTAAATATTGGAAATTTTCTACCCCAAAGTAGATGTTAATTAACTTAACGCAGGATGATTTGGCGTCTAGATTACTAAAATGTAACAATTAGCAAATTTCTTGTTTTTTTTTATTTGTTTTTTTTTTTATGTGTGTAAAGACATTGGCCGAAAAAATGTCATTGAAAATTGAGGTCATGTTTTGTTTTGTTTTTTCAAAATATAAAACATAAAAAAATAAACATTTAAAAGTTAAAAGATTTATAAAGCCTAAAGCCGATAGAAATTAATGTTCCTAATTGGATTACCGCACCTTCAGGGTCCCAGCATTCTCGTCTTGTGAAAAATACAAAATACATTACGGCATTCACCCAACATCATATTAGAGTTATTTACAAAGAACATAAAACAATTTTGATTTCCTTTCGAATTCTTAAGTTATTAGAAATTCAAAGAGAAATTATTAGCTTTCATTTATACAACTTATTTATTTATTTATACAGCTTACTCATTTATTTATACAGCTTACCCATTTATTTATACAGCTCACTCATTGATTTATTGATTTATGCAATTTATCTATTTATTTATACAGCTTACTCATTGATTCATTTATTTATACAACTTATTTATTTATTTATACAGCTTTCTCATTTATTTATACAGCTTACCCATTTATTTATTTATACAACTTACTCATTTATTTATTTATACAGCTTACTCATTTATTTATACAGCTTACCCATTTATTTATTTATTTATACAGCTTACTCATTTATCTATACGGCTTTATTTATTTATTTATACAGCTTACTCATTTATTTATACAGCTTACCCATTTATTTATTTATACAACTTACTCATTGATTTATTTATATATACAATTTATCTATTTATTTATACAGCTTACTCATTGATTCATTTATTTATACAACTTATTTATTTATTTATACAGCTGACTCATTTATTCATACAGCTTACCTATTTATTTATTTATACAACTTACTCATTTATTTATTTATACAGCTTACTCATTTATCTATACGGCTTTATATATTTATTTATACAACTTACATATTCATTTTTTATACAGCTTACTCGTTTATTTATTCAGCTTACTCATTCATTTATTTATTTATTTATTTATACACTTTATTTATTTATTTATACAGCTTACTCATTAATTTATTTATACAACTTACTTATACATCTTAATCATTTATTTTTACAGCTTACTCATTTATTTATACAGCTTATTTATTAATTTATACAACTTACACAATTATTTTTATACAGCTTACTCATTTATTTATACAGCTTACACATTTATTTAGACAGCTTAGTCATTGATTTATTTTTCGGCTTACTGATTTATTTATTTATACACGTTATTTTTTTTTTTTTTATTTATACAGCTTATTCATATATTTATTTTTTACTTATTCGTTTATTTATTTATACAGTCAGTCAGTTATGAGATTTTAACTGTGGTCATCGGGATGTCTCTTAAAAACTGAGGAAATTATTTTAAAAATTCGTTAGAACCAAAGAAAAAAGTCAGTCATGTGTGCCATGCGTGATACACGCTTAGGCGATCATGTATCTTTCGATACATAACTGACGAGACAGATTTTTTCCCGCTGTAGGTTGTCATTTCTTTTTGCGGTAGACCAGGCTATAGAACCCGGTCTATCTTGCTATTTACCTATAGATGGGTGGGGAGAAGAGGATTCATAACTTTCTCAAGGGTATTAGCACGTAAGTGAATGTAATCGATTTGACTGGAATTCGAACTCGGCTCTCCGATTCCTCAATCCGAGCCGCAACTCATTTATTATTTACTGTTCTTAGATTAAATGATTTTAAGTACTCATTTTTACTGGTTTTTCATTCACCATAGATATAATTATTTACTAAGGATAGCTTTGATGTGGCACAAGGCCGAAAATATGGGGGCGCCCAGTGAGGATTGAACTCACTACTCAGTTTTAATTGATCTATTTTATCATAAATATATAAAACATATCATGAGTCTTATTTAAATTTCTAACATAATTTGGGGGGGGGCATCAAAAACATTTCTGGTTGGAACTGCAGTTTCTCTGGGTAGAACTGGTTGAAAGTTTAAAGTCTTCAGGAAAATAGAAGTTATGTAATTCCTCTGTAAATATTATTATTAGTATGAATAAAGACAGAAAGTAAACTTTTCTTTACCAACGCGTTTCGTCTTCTGGTGGCCTTTATCATTGTTAGTGAACTTTACTTTATTCATATCATTTTTCCGCAGATATATTTTATTTTTAAGCACACACATGCATACACATACGTATATGTATATATGTGGGGGGGGGCGTGTGTGTACATATATACACATATTAATTGATTATAAATCTAGTTATAAAATATTAGTTTTTATGTATGTATATATGGAGATAAATTATGTGGGAAGAGGGCTTGTGTCTGAGTATGTATGTGTGTGTGTGTGTGTGTGTGTGTGCATGCAAGTCATTTATAAAAAGTAGGTGAGACTGCATATATTAAGACATTGACATTAACATCTCATTCAGTGGCAAAAAAATGTTTGATTTGACTGATTTGTTTTTTTACGGCTTATCAACATTTTGCAGGTTATTTAAAGCCAGAAAATATTTTTGATTGTAGGAATTAAAAAGAAATAATAATAATGGTTTAGTGATACATGTCTTACTTGTTAACCCATAGCTAGGGTAAAAGAAGTGGATTCATACCTTTTCCAAGGGCCTTTCCGCGTAAGTGAATATAACGAACCCAATGGGAATTGGAACTCAGCTCGCCAATTAACAATTACTCATTACACCACCCGCACATCCAAGCTTACAGCACCTAGTATTCCTAAACGGTCACCCATCTAGCTACTGACCAGGCTCGACGCTGCTTAACTTCGTTGATCGTAAGGGAACCAATGTTTCAGCTTAATGTGGCCTTAAGCTACAAATGGGCAGAGACTGGATTCCGTTAGTGATCAATACCTTGCAAATATTTTTCTTCTGCTTCATTTTGTAACGATTATAGCGAACATCGAATTCTTTGAAACCTCTGAATAAATTCTTATGTTTATTTTTGGTTGGCTTCGGACACTTCCAAATTAGCTCGTGGCTGTTCGGACTGGCATCTTTTAGATTGGCACATGGAGTTCAGCTTATTTATTTTGGAATTAATTCAGAATTGAACTTTGTAGCGCATTGGCGAGGAAGCTCTTCTTGCAGAATATTTTATCAAATGCTTCTCATTTCCACACCTTTTTGATTTGTAAAAGATTATTAGTTTGAATTCATCGCGATAGACAATTCTTCTGTAAAAAAAAAAAACAATTCGATAAACATGACCTTCGTGCCTGCAAAACAAAAAACAAAAAAAAACAGTGTTTCAAAAGGACAGATTTTCGGTTGGCACCGCTATTTTTTTAACTACGTTCACTCCCTTGGCAATGTTTATCTACAAGATTATAAAGAGTAGCTAAAATTAGCAATTAGTCGATGTTTTAAAACATATTTTATTGTCGATGGTTTACATATTTTGATAACTTTGTATGTTTTTTTTAAATTTTAAAATAAAAAGATTTATTTTCAAATTTATTTCTTTATAAAATGGTAAATAATAATTATTTATAAACGATAAATAATTTTGTTATGATCTTGTAAATAAATATGCTGAGTGGGTGAACGTAGGGACAATAATAGCGGTCTCCTTTTGAAACACTGTTTTTTGCGGATATGATGAAACTAACTAAGCCTTCTTCATTTTTCCTTGGCATTTTCTAATGCTCAGGGATGAAGTAATATTATTATCATTTGAGATATCCAGTATAATATCCCCATCTATTTTGCTTTGAGGACAAAATGTCTAAGTCAGTTGAATTTAATGTGTGTGTGTGTGTGTGTGTGTGTGTGTGTGTGTGTGTGTGTGTGTGTGTGTGTGTGTGTGTGTGTGTGTGTGTGTGTGTGTGTGTGTGTGTGTGTGTGTGTGTGTGTGTGTGTGTGTGTGTGTGTGTAAAAAATATATAGAAAATAGGAAAGAACTTGTTAGGTAAATGATACAAAGTTCTTTAGTATTTTTGTTATCATTTTTAAAAAATAGTGCTCGATACAAAAGTAGAGCATAAATATAATTATTTATTTAAAAATATGATTCCAACGCTACATAAGAGTTCTCATGTTTCAAAACAAGAGCCGAAAACTTCAATATAATTATTTAAATTAAATTGAATTAAAGTACTAAGCTCTGTTCCATCTTCAAGCGAATTTTTTTTGGAATAACTTATTCCTGAAATTTACGCGTTTTATAAGCATATTCATAATTGAAATTAAAATTACTATGGTAACAGCTAGAGCAATTGTTTAAAGAAAAGGGGCGTAAGGCTTAATAATTTGTATTAATATCTTTAATAAATGTTATGCTTAAGTCAGAAGAAGTGACTAGAGAAAATTCAGAGAAAAAAATTATTATTTGAGTTTTGGGAAACGCCACGATCAAATGGCACAATTCGCTTTCTTACCTTCATTTATTGATATAAATGAAAGAGAAAAACAGACAACAATAATAAAGCGACAATTAAATTTATATAAAATGGACAATATGTGTAAAATTCTCATCGCCCGAAAAAACAAAAGTTTAATTTATATCAATCTTTATTCAAAGCAAACACTTTTTTCTGCATTTTAAATTTTACTCTAGATTCAAAAACATCGAATAAATTCAATGATCTGCAACCGCCTTCCTCTTAAATGTACCGCGAAATATTGTCACGGTATAAACACACACACACACACACACACACTCGTGTGGGGGTGGGGGTGTTTCTACAGCGTTAGTATATGAATAAGTAAGATTTAACTTTTTCAAATAATTCTTTTTACTATTCTTTGACTATATTATTCTAAATACTTTGTTTTAAGATTCATTTTTTTTTAATGTACTTTATTTTTTAATCTAACTTTTAAAAATCTTCCTGTATTTGAATAAATGAATACTAACCTTCTTTCATATAATTGTATTCAACATGCTTTGTTTAATTCAAAATTTTTTAAAAGTTATATTGAATAATTAATTACTGTTGAAGTTTCCGATATGCAGGATTGAGAATTTGATTTTCCAATTTTTCAAGTATATTACTCTGAAAAGTGTACCATGATATTTTCATTTTCAGGTGTGCCATTGCTTTAAAAACGTTGAGAAACACTAAAATAAATAATCGGTCAATGTCAGTCAAGTTATATCTTTTTAGTTACTGGGTAAAGGGAGATAATTAGAATTGCATTAGATGAACAAGAATTTTCAAAAAACTTACGAAATATTTGTTTAATAAATAAAATACTTTTTATTTAGTCTCTTTTTTTGCAGATTCTAACAGATTCAATTTCTGTGGTTTGTTTTCCTTTTTTTTTTTTTTTTTTTTATTTTTTACCATATAAGTTTTAAAAAGCATATAAACATTCCTCTTATTTTGGGCTGTCAGCGATTCTATCTTATTAGAATCAATAAATAAATGCCACGGCTATGAAAAAAAAAAAAAAGCTTTATTTCACCCGACTCCCAGTCTAGAAAAGTTTGACAAGAAATAAAAATTCGAGGAACGTTTAAAATCATCGCGATTTACTATGTAAGGGAAATTACTCATTTAAAATAATTAAGAGTGCTCTCCCTTGATGATTTTAAATTCTTTTCGTTTTAAGATTTTCTATGATTGGTGTACTGCAGTGTTGAACGTGAACTATTATCAGCCAATGAGATTCAGAAGATTTTTTTTCAGAAGATCCACTTTAAACAGTAAAGAAAAATTAGCACATAATAATGATATTGCACATTTAATACTTCTAGTACACCTCTTATGTCCAACTGAAACTTTAGTAGAGATTTCTCGATTTCTAGAGACGTTGACATTAATTTCATTGTTTAAAATAACAGATATATCAACTAAAACGCGTGCACCCTCGAAAAATAACGTTCAGCAATAAGAAATTATGATGGATTTTTTTTTTAATTACTTTATATATATATATATATATATATATATATATATATATATATGGATAAAATCCGATATATTTCTAATTTATTTGTTTAAACATTATTTTTTTTAAATGGTACTTATTTAATCTATTTCTTTAAAAATGTCTTTTTTTACGTTAGGATACGAAATGGAGCATATGTGTATATTTCAAGAATCGGGAAAATATGTCTTCAAAAGCCCTATTCTGGCCTAGTTTGATCAGGTGGTCCTACGTGGCTGAGCGATCTAAGGCACGTTAGATCTTATGACGGTTTCCCCCCAGGGAATACCGGTTCGAATCCAATTGGCGATCACGTATATTTCAAAGATGTCTCGAATATTCAGATTAGTAGAAATATACTGTTTAATAAATAAATAAAAAAGAGCATCTGCTCAAATATGAGTTTCTATTTAAAAAAATAACATTTAAACAAATTAGAAAATATATATACACTAAAAATATTTATGAAAGGTAAAAATCAAGCAGTTACCCAATTCAAACGAAATTATTAGTAGGCCTACTTATTCCTTAATGAATAAATTGTATACGGAATCAATCATTTTATTAGAAAACTTTGTGAGAACATTGCTTTACCGTCAGCTTCATACACGCTTTTTTGATATCTCAAGTCTACTTTTCAATTTGCGGGTGTCACGAAATTTTTGTACAGTTATATAAAGAAAAATCCCATAAGATGTTATTTCAGTAAATGATTTCTTCAACATCAAGTGTTAACACATGGGAGAAATACACCAAAAAATAATTCAATAAAACTCAAAAAATAATCCTAGGCGTTTTGATGCATGTATCATTTAATAAAACGTTATTTTCTTTCAAATCGGACAGAAAAAAAAATCTACACTGAATATTTCTTTTTTTTAATTACATTCTAATTTTTCAGTGCAATTTTTAAATTCATCTACTGTTCATTTGCTGTTTGTAACAAGAGTTTTTTTTTTTGTTTGTTTTTTTTTTTTTAGATATGTTGGAAGAATAAAAAATGTAAAATTTAATTCTATTTTCGAGTTATTGCAATATTTTGTTAAAGTTGTTAAACACAAATATATATCGATGCAATAGAAGAATTTTTCACGTTTATTTTATAGTCTTGGAACTTGGAAAGAGCTGTGGTGAGTACGAAATAATAATAATAATTGCTGTCACAGAAAATAGCCGTTGAGCCAAGTAGGAGGAAAAGAAAGTAGGGAGCCTATGCGAAATTCCTTTTGATATAAAATGAGGAGAAAAATTAATTTAATATAAGAAGATTGTCTGAAGTCATGTGAAAGGTTCCGTTTCTGTTCACTGCGTCCAGCGTTGAAGTTTTCGACATTGTCAAATGACTTGCCAATTATATCATCGGCCTTAACCAAACACGCGGCACTTCAAAGAATTTTCTTTCAACAATCCAAGAAAGCTAAGTATTTCAAACTATCTCTATTCGTCTACATTTGAATGTATGCAAACCATATATCACTTCGGTGAACAATGAACTCTCTTACGTTTGTTTTAAACCTTTTTAATATTATTTTGTGTCAAATGATTTAATCTGTTGTATGAACATTTCCTCTTCATGACAATTTGTTAAAACTACGGACTGAAAATTTTGATTTATTTTCCTGAAATGAGCTACTGACCCATTTTCAAGTATGTAAATTCGTAAATAAATGCCTTCTCATGTTTTATTAAAATTACCCATTAACATCCTTCATTAATCTTCTTGGCGGGGGTAAACCAACTGTTCATTTTAATCCCAAAGTCCAACGCTACTATAGAGCTTGGAGTTAGCTAATCCTCAACTCCTTAATCCTTCACCAGGGGTCTCTCTCCCCTGGTTATAAATACTAGCTGACCCTTCGCCTTGATCTCTCTTTTTCCCCAGGCCTTGGGCCGTTACCTCGCTTGGAGGTGAGGTAGTAATTCTTCTCTCATTTCAGCTAACACCAATATGTGAGCTCTCACAAATACAGCGTTTCCCAAATGCTGGGAACACGCTAAGAACGATACACGTACGTACGAACACTCACCACAACACACACACATAATATTCACCACACAAACACTATGTACGTGTCCATTTGTTTTGTAACTTGTTATTAATACGTATATTTCTTTGCATATAATTATCGGTCTTGTTTGTCTTCTTTGGACTTAATTAAAGTCCAACTTTCTTATGTTGTTGAACCGGCTAGCAAGAAATTTTAACTCACATGTGTTTTACATACTCATCACCGCCACGGTCCGCTACAAGCTTCTTGTTATGGTCCGGTTCCTTGAAGCACGGTGATAGTCCAAGGCAGAACCAATAAAGAAGAACACAGGTATGGAATAACACAGATATATTACAAACAGGAATATATACAGAGAAGTAGAAGTGTTAGTATGAACAATCAGGTTTAGTAGAGAGAACAATGTAGTCTCGACCAGTATCACTATTCCAATGTCTTGCAGTAATTGTCTGAACGCGACTCTGTTTCGGACTGCCTCTGACTCGACTCTTGACTCGACTTGAACTACTCACTGACTCCGCCTACTGACTGACTCCTTTCCTACTCCTGAGGTGCAGAATTTATTAAGTATGGAATAGTCCATTATTATTATTATGGGTAAGATCCTATAACACTTCTTCAATCCTTAAATTAAGAATTATAACTGATCAAAATTCCGAAACATAAGAAAGCCAAGAAACTTTCATGGATCCTGTTAGTTTATAAAACACTTATTGAAAAAAATTATTTTTATTTGTGTGTCTTCTCTAAAATCATAAATATTTCTCAATTCCAAATTTTAGGGACAGACTGGGAAAGACGATTTATAATTTACATGATGCTAGAGAAAATGTAAATATTGTCAGTGGGAAAAAAACATATTTTTAATCATTTGGTGAGGTTTTAAGTTGAGAACTTTCAGCGTATGCGCGTGCCCGTGTCTATCTGTATGTGTGCGCGTGTGTATGTGTGTTCAGAAGTTTTAAAAAATAGTTTTTAATACTTGTAACACTTCAAAATATCCCTAAATAAAACTTAGGGTTCGATTAGAAAAATAGTAGTGATTTTTAAATTCTAACTGAATTCACTTTCATGGTCGAATAAAAAACCTGACTCTATACAGTTCAATTCTTTAAAAATAAAAAGTTATTTAGTAAACGATCCATAAATTCACGATTGCTTGTTCTAACAGTGTCCAGTAAACAGTACTGGAGCTAAGACTTGAAAAAAAAAAAAACTAAATAAACTAAATTTTTAAAATAAAAAAATATAGATCGTCAAATAAATTTATAAATAATTCTGTAAAAATGTAAATACAAAATACTTAACATCTTAACTTAAAAGCCTAGTCAGTGGTTGAGACAGTTGCGACCATCAACAGTGAAAAAGGCCCGAGTAAAATGCTGAGGTAATCTCATAAACCAGTCATGGGCAAATTGTGGCCCCGGGCCACATGCAGCCCATTTGGTCTTTCTAAATGGCACGCTTAATTTCATGAACAAAATAAAGTTTCTTAAAATTTTATCTTGTTTCATACTCACTTGTTCACTCACACACTCTCTCATACATAACCACATACATAAACAATGATTAAATACAATGTTTCTTGAATTTTGTAAACGTTGTAAGTATTTTAAACCATTGTCAATTTTCACTAAGGGGGATCATACGTGTAAACATCTTTTGCTTTTGAAACAGGTTTCCATGTCGTTCTAAAGAAGTTGTTCATAAGAATTTTTTTCTCTAAAGGAGAATTGTTTTCATTTTCAAATGAATAAATTAAAAATAAATCCCACGCAGAAACATGTGATATTCACACTAACATCAGTGATACGAAGACATCAGTTTTTTAATTATAAAAAATATTTTCTAAAAAGTAAAACTTTCTCCCATTTTCTAAGATATATATGGTTTTCTGTAGTGAAAATAGTCGTGGCACGTACTACGAAAAACTAACTTAAGTTTTTAGTAGCACGGCCCACCTTGTAATGAGCCATAGATCATGTGGCCCACTGCTCGAAAAAGGTTGCCCATGTCTGTCCTCCACTCTCATCAACATTTTCTTCTGAAATTGTTCGACATACGAAGCTAAACTTATTGAAATTTATGAAAACAAATCGAGTTATTGCCCCTTAACCGACCGACATTGAATGACATCATTTGGATGCGATGTCCTTTTTTTCATTTTTTATGTTTTTGTTTTTTTTTTTTTTTTTTTTTTTTTTTTTTTTTCTTTTTTTTTTAAGCATTTCACCCCAAGAAATGCGGGTGTGCCACTAGCACGCGGGGAGTTACAGGGAGCAAAAGTGAGAGAAAAGACTGGGCATAGGAAGGATCGAGGATAGGATAAAAGATGAACGGGTTCAAGTCAACAGAAGATGGCGGTTTGCGCTGCATCTAAATTATTGAAGATTGTGAAGGGAAGTACATTCGGAACGCAGACGATCACAGCTCTCCACGACTTCCTTTCTTTTGTTGCGCAAACGCATGTTTTACCCTTAATAATTCGTTTTCTTTCTTTCTTTTTTTGTGCCTGTTCTGCCACCAATTCATAAAAAGTTCATTAAATAACTTACTCACTATTTGCCCTAGCTTGTCTAGCCTTCAGTAATATTTCCTGCACTGTAAGTGTCAAAGTCTCCAGTCCTTCCATCCTAGAAATTTTAGTATTCGCTTTCTAATTTTAAGTATCAGTTTCTGTTTTCGTTAAAACTTCCTCATTGCTCACGTGTTCCGTCCATGGCATTCTCAGTATTTGTCAGCATAACCGCATCTAAAGTTTCTTTTTCGTTTACACCCTATAGACCAGTGGTTCTCAAGCTCATTTGCACAATGAACCCTTTTCTCTATAGATCAGTGTTGGTTTCAAACTACAAAACACTTTCCCCTCCCCTTTTATAGGCAGATGCACACAAATGCATGCTGGGTCTTTTTTCCTGTCCAATAAAATAGGCCGATTCGCGTTTTCATGACTCGGTACCGATCTTAGCGATCTCTATTCGAAATGGGTAAATATCTATTAATAAAATCGAAGCTACCAAAGCTTTTGTGTGCCAACCTCAATTCTTAGTTTGTGAACTTTTTGCCTAATTCCTGTTAATTTGCCTTGTCATATGTTGTTTGCTTGCTTTATATTATTTCTTGTCCTGTTGTTTTCTTTTTCTTATTATTGCTTATTGCAAACTTTGTCAATTCTGTTTATTGGATAGTTCTGTTACTTATTTTGCATTTAACCATTGCTACTCACTCCACAGAAAATACCTAATTGTCTGGAGTATATAAATAATTTAAAATTAGTTGACAAAAATAAAACTAAACTGGAAACATTACTACAAACCGTCAGGATTTCTAGATTTGTTTGAATTTCATGTTTTGTGTCCTTTTTTTTTTTACCTGGAGTCCATGAAATATTGTTTGTGAGACAAATTTACCAATTCCTACAACATCTTTTAGACAACATTCCAAAATTGAATAACATCTACAAAACAAAAAAAAGATGACAATTATTGCCATATATTTTGTTGGAATTGTAGACATAAAAAAACATCAAGAACAAAATCAAAAAATGCAAAAATATATTTAAGAATAAGAAAAAAATTACTGACTAAATAATTTACTGAGTAAATAATCATTTTTAGGATAAAATGTTATTACATTAACAATATGGACTGTATGAAAAAAAATCCCGAACAGTAACTGACTCATTATGTAACCCTCAATATGAATGTCTAGTGTATTAATTAGCCATTAAGTAAATTTCAGTTAAAATGACAGAAATGGAATGAAAGGTAAAAAAAGAGGCACAAATAATTTTGCATACTATTTCATTATACTGATTTACCTGCAAACTGCTCCTCCCCTTTCCCTCTAGTTCCACATAGAGTTGTCATATAAGGAACTGTGGAAATGATGAATCATTTTTATTAGGAAGGGATGCTGAAAAGCATTTGGACCAACCTACTTCCCAAAATCAAACCAAATAAACTTTTTGGTTGGGCTGAGTGCTTTTCAGCATTCCCTGGTAAGGCTTCATTTTTGAGACATTATAAAGACTGAAAAAAAGCTTTCAAAACAACAATCTGGTCAAACTTCAACCACCATTAGATTTATTCTACTTTTATAACCCTTTTTCCAATTCTATATTATCCTTGTTGATTCCAATCTCTCTGGGGAGAATGACTGCAAAATACTTGCCACTCCCAATTTTATAGGCAGAAGCACACAGATGCATGCTAGGAGTTCGTCCTAGTCAATAAAATAGGCCAGTTCTCGGTTTCATCCATCTCAGTCCCAGTCTGTCTTGTCTTGACGTCAGAACATTACATTCGCTTGTCCGAACTTGCTTTTGTGTCAACCCCAATACTTGGTGAACTCTTTGCCATATTACAGTTGCTTTGCGTTATTACTGTTAATTTGCTTTGCATATATTGTTTGCTTGCTTTATATTATTTTTGCCCTGTTGTTTTCTTTTTATTGTTATTGCTTATTACAAACTTTGTCAATTGTGTTTGTTGAACAGTTCTGTTACTTATTTTGCATATGACCATGGCTATTCATTCCACAGTCAGAATGTCATTCACCTTTCCAAGAATGCCTGGCTCAAAAACTGCTTTCCAAATAATATGCATATATTATTGAAAAAATCTTCATTCTTTTTCATATTAGTACATATATATTTACATGGATTATTTTTATAGAGGTGTTTTACAAATTTAATAGCATTAGAAAAATGTTGATGGATTTTAAAACTTGAATACATGTATAGTAATTTATTTTAATTCATAACTAATTATTGAATAAATAAACTGAAGCCGACTTCAATAAACAAAAATCTTCAAACTTCAATAGAACCTCAGGGTATTGTCATTCAATAAACTCAATAATTGATTTGGGTATTTAAATCGATTTTATTCTGATTAAGATTACAGTTATGAGCTGTAAAATGTTTAAATAAAAAAAACAAGAAAAAGTAAAAGATCCCCCATTGCAACCCAACCAATACAAATGCAAAAAAAAAATGTGCACTTATGTTTCATGGATAATACAAAGGCATTTGACAAACTGCGACACAAAGATCTATTTCAAGGGTCGGCAACCTACGACCGGCGGGCCGGATCCGGCCCGCGAAGGCATTTTGACCGGTCCGCGAGCCTGAATACCAATGACACTATTTTTAACATGAGAGACGAGGCTTTCGAATTAGACTATCTGCCAGTTATCTTTCATGAGACTTATTTTACCAAGTTGCGTTGCCTACGTTTAATGTCAAATAATGGATACATATTTGTTATGACCCTTGGCTACATTAAAAGATAACAGAAGCGAAAGGAACGATAAAGTGAAAGAGGCCAGGGAGGGACTGACATGCGAGTTAGCAGAAATCTAAAGACATTTAAACATACGCGCATTATACATACATGCCTCATGAATGTGTCGATGATACCGCATGTGTACGTACGTAAGTGTATATGTTTGCAACTATTTGTACTCGTATGTGTGGGTATATGTGCTTCGTTTTTGTTTGATGTGTGTGTGTGTGTGGTTCGTTTGTGGAACAATTTTCAATAACAGTTTCAAACCTACACGTCATAATTTAATCCATTTCACTTTGGTTGATTTTTTTAACTTTGAAGTATTTTGACGTTCCTTGAGGAAAAGTAATTTTTGTTAGGTGTTTTTTAATTTTCTTTTGTTTTTCTGATTCCTTCATGTTTATTTTCATTATGGTTTTAAATATTTAGATTGACAGGGGGTCTGCATATGTAATTTTCTTTAATTTTTCATTAATGGCCTTCGTCTGGCCCTCGATCCGTCATTATAACACGATCCGGCCCGCGGGGTCGAATGAGTTGCCGACCCCTGATCTATTTGAACTTCTAGGAAAACTCGACTTTTTAATCATTTATGCCAAACAAGGCAAAAAAAGTCACTAAGACCGGAAGTGCTTACACTCATCATCATAATCATCATGATCAACATTATCGATGTTGTAATAACAATAACAATAAAAAATGTTGATAGATTTTAAAACTTGAATACATCTATAGTAATTTGTTTTAATTCGTAACAAATTATTAAATAAATAAACTGAAGCAGACTTCAATAAACAAAAAGTTTAATAAAACGTCAGGGTGTTGTCATTCAATAATCAAATTTATGAAAATAAAAATAAAACAAGAAAAGATAAAAGATCTCCCCCCCCTCCCTCTAAAACTCTGAAATCCCACACGAATGGGGGATTCTGTCTTGGCTGTGAACCCCTGATATAGGAGTTAGATAGGATCCTGCAGCTCAGCGCCCTTTTATTTGTTTGTAAGTATATATACTAATACTCTGTTTAGTTTCATTATAGATGTGTGCCTTTGATCTTCCGTTACACATTTTCCCTAGCCTGTCAACCCACAATTTTCATCTTTTTTTAGTGGGGGTAAGAGCTACACAAAGCAGATGCTTACTGAATAAGGTGGTTGTATGAATGTAAGCGGATGTAAGACGTGTAGATTATGCGCATAGTTAGGAAATATAACTGTTGACCCTAGATTATAGAGGGTAAGCATCCTCAAGGTTGCGGTTCTAGAGAAAAAACTACCTGAAGGGGACTTCCTCCTTACTAATGGAATATGAAGGGAATGGGGAGGAGGTTTTCCAGTAGTGTACTTAATATGGCGGATCTTAGCTGTAAAGGCCTGAACTGGTGAAACTAATGAATGTAGCACGTCGGAACACTTGCTATGGAAATAGCGATAGATTCGCGTGAGGTTTGGAACGTTTCATTTGGTGAGAGAGGGGTTGTAGTGTGGAAAATAATTAACCAACCATGGGTCTGTGTAGATACTTTTGAACTCTATCAAGACGTGAAAATGAGGATTGGGTAGCTTCAGTCCAGGTATGGTAGGGCGTGGCAGGAGTTGTCAGGTACAAGATACTGACCACTGTCTAGCATCTTTAGCAATGCATTGTATATCTTTTTTTTCTCTTTTTAATTGTGTTATGGGATCTTACTCATAATAATAATAATGGACTATTCCATACTTAATAAATACTGTGCCTCAGGAGTAGGCAAAGAGTCATTCGTTCAAGTCTGAACCGACTGTTCGGTTAAACTCTCTTCCTACGGGCGGGAGGTACCCGAAGGAGGCTACGCCGAAGGGCGGAGTCTCCTTCGGGGAGGTAAAACCGGCCCTGAACCCGTTTATACGGGTTTAATGGGCTATTTTTTGGCCGAGCCTAATGGCTCGGAAAGCTCACGTTAAAAAGGCCTTGTGCCACATGACACCCTCGTTGGGGGTGACTGAATATCGTCAGTGGTTCACTTCTGAACCGACTTTCGGTTGAACTCTTTGCCTTCGGACGGGGAGGAACCCGAAGGAGGCTACGCCGAGGGGTGGAGTCTCGTTCGGGGAGGTAAACCGGCCCTGAGTTCGTTTACACGGGTTCAATGGCATATTTTTGGGCCGAGCCCATGGGCTCGGAGAACCCACAATAAATAACCAACCTTGTGTCACATGCTGCCCCGGAGGGGGGTTGTGACTGAATATCGTCAGTAGTTCACGTCGAGTCTGTAGTTCAAGTCGAGTCAAGAGTCGAGTCAGAGGCAGTCCGAAACAGAGTCGCGTTCAGACAATTACTGCAAGACATTGGAATAGTGATACTGGTCGAGATTACATTGTTCTCTCTACTAAACCTGATTGTCTATATTAACACTTCTACTTCTCTGTATATATTCCTGTTTGTAATATATCTGTGTTATTCCATACCTGTGTTCGAGTTCTTCTTTATTGGTTCTGCCTTGGACTATCACCGTGCTCCAACGAACCGGACCATAACAAATTGTTTTTACTAATGCTCGCCCAATACAAGGCACAAGTGCCACTCAAGGTAGAGAGTTAGTTAGAGAGTTAGTGTGTGGCTTTGTATTAGCGTAAGTAAAAGGTAAGATAACAGGAAAGATAGACAGCTGATTCCAGACTTGAATAAGTCAAGATTTAGTTCAGACATTAGAAGTATAGAGTTGAAGTAGACTTTAGAAGAAACAGGAAACCCAATCCTAAACAGGAAACAAGGGATAAACCTCTACTCCTGTTCCAAAGGTCTGGAAGGAGTGTGAACCGGACGATAGGTAAGCTTATCTACTCCAGGATCTGGAGTTCGACTATTCCCCATCCACAGCATTAACCGTTTTCTAAAATCTCCTATTTTCAAAATATGTTTACTCGAGTAATTTTACAAATTTACGAGTTGTCCAGCTCCCTTTTGTGAGTGGTCAGGGGAATCAAGTCTCCCCTTAATCCCAACTCCCTTGAATTTTTATCTTGCACCATCGCTCCATATAAGGTGGTGCCAATCTCTCCTCCTTTCTGCTACTTTCTCAGCATCCAACCTCAGCCCATTTCCAAAGGCTTGTGCAACTGTCTTTGCGATGAATTTAAACTTTCGAATGCGTAGGCCACAATGGGGTTTCCAGTAATTCATCTTTCTTTATCAGCTTGTCTCACTGTTTGTTTTAGGGGATTTCCCAAAGCCAAGTACTTTGCCACATTCTAAGATGATCCGAGCCAATCAAGATAGACCCTGCTAGCCAAATCTCAGGAATTGTTTTTTTCGTCTAACAATTGTCATGGATGAGAAAAAGGAAAGAAGTATTTTTCCAATATCTTTAGTTATAAAAACACTTTTTCTATTTATGTGTTTCTCGGTCAGCAAGACCAAACAGCTTTTGCTTATCGTCACTCTAAGTTGACTCCTACCAGTCAATTTCTCTTTTTTTTTTAATGTAATTCAATTCTTTCATATTCTCTGCAACCTTTTTCTTCACTTTCTGTTCCTCATTTTTCCTTTCTTTTCCTTCTTTTCTCTTTCCTCTTCCCTTTTCTTATTCATGATTTCTTCCTGGCGCCCCTGTGCCACATAATACCATATTAAAACACGCACAAACTTTATTTTCTACCCAATAACAGACAATATTTACAAGCATGCTAAAAAGATTCCACAATAAGAAACACGCCGTTTAAATCAAATTGGTTAGAAATTAACAGCACCATGTAAAATATTTGACCAATCAGAGAAAACTAAAACCCTCTTTTTCTCAAGCCTACTTTTCGAAAATTTCCTTATAAAAACCCACAGATTTCGACTTTCAGGAACAGAGAGGCAACTGTTTCCAAGCCGTTCAAATACAAGAGAAGACATGGCTACATAGCTCTCCCGCTCTCAAACTAAAAGAAACATGTCGGAGATTTCAAACGAACCATCTCCAAATACAACAGCAGGAGCGAAAGTGAATCTTTGCTGACGATCAAAGTCTTTTCTCAACCATAGATTTTTAAGCTGAACTAACTGATAAACTAAAAGTCTTTCGTAAACCGTAGATTTTTCTGTGGACCAAATACCCAAAACCTTTGGCACAACTACAGATTATCTCTACTCCTTCTTCACTCTTTTGAATTCATATAGATATATTTGTCACTAAAAATGATATTTTTTTCTTATTTTTGTTATTTTTGGAATTCGGACGTTCAGATTTTTAATAAAAAATACCTGAACGACTGAATTTTTACTACACGTTAATATCTATATATATATGAAATATTTAATTTAAATTTTATCATTAAAATGATATCGTGCCCATTAAAGATAAATTTAAAATAATTATACTACTATAAATAATTATAATAAAATAATTATAATTATCATTAATACGATTCTCATTGTTGTCTACTGGGTGATTCCTTCGATTCAGCAGTAGCAGCCACCGTAGCATGGTACAGCCGGAAGCACCAGAACCCATAAAAATGCTGACCATTCGGACTCTTTCCCACTTTTCCATTAAAGTGGCCGCAACCTTCAAGTCTATTTCAAAGCGCTAGTCATCCCTTGCTGCAGAAGACGAGGTCTGTCCTGACAGCTTGAATTAAAATTTCTCGTTCCTCCCGTGGGAACCGGCAGAGAAATCTCCATTTGAGAATTTATCCAAAGGAAATACTACACGCAAACCTTGCTGCAGAAGGCTCGTACCAGTCCTAGCAGTTTTACACTCAGATTTCTCGTTCTTCCCGTGGGAACTAGCAGAGAAATCTCTCTCATCAAAAACAAATTATATACTCAAGAACTTTGTTAACTAGGAAACCCAACACTTCCTTTTCTCCACCTAAATTATCTGGACCCTCATTATACACATTATAAAAAAAGAAAGGCTATATATAATATATTCAGTATTACTGTCTCTCGTGTGACTAACACCACATAACAGCCACTGTCAACCAGTTAATAAATAATACTTTTATTGTTTCCACGTCTTGCTGTGATGTACTGAGTAAATACAGATCTCATTATCTGCCTTAATTCATTCCTTTATTAACTAATCAGAATCGCAATAAAGATTCGCTGCGGGTCAGTCGTCTCTTGTTCGTAATGGCACCAGGCAGATTCAAAGGTTAACTGCACCCGACTTATTTCTTTAGACGTGTACAACAACGTCATATCATAACAGTGATGTCAGAATAACGCAACCCACCCACAAATACAAAAAATAGAAAAAGGGCAGAAACAGAACAACATTGTAAATGACAAAAAAACAAAAACAAATGAAGTATTCCTTGATTTGTGTTATATACCGTGCTAATAGGAATATATACTTGAAAAACAAGGTGGATAAAATAAGTAAAGGTTTATTGTAAAAACCAGTACAATAAAAATAAAGGTAACAGTTATGCACAAGGTCATTGCAAGTCAATCCACTAGTGAGTGCTACTATTGGAAGGTCGGTAGTTCTCGCTTAAGTCTGAGTCGTACTCAACAGATACCAGATAATAATATTGACCAACCTCCCCACGGCACATGGCTGAATTTAAAGTGGGGTTGTCTAAGCCCATAGGCTCGGCCAAAAATTCACCGTAAACCCCGCATAAACAGGTTCAGGTCTGGGTTCCTATCCGCTCAAAGGCAAAGAGTTCGACAACAGCTAAGAGACAAGTAACAGATCCCAGAAAGTCGGTATTTACCTGCCTTCCCACAAGAAAAGATGCGGTACAAGGCCGAATTTAATTTGGGGCAATCCGAGCCCGTAGGCTCAGCCAAAAATTCCTTGTAAACACCGCATAAACGGGTTCGGGTCTATCTACCTCTCCAGACGAGACTCTGGCTTTCGTCATAGCCTCGTCCTGGTTTCTCTCTGCCTTCGGGCAGAGAGTTCGACAATACCTAAGAGTTGAGTAACAGATCCCAGCTAGTAATATTTACCAACCTCCCCTCTGCCCGAGTCAGGGAGTTGGACAGCAGCCAAGATCTGAATAGCAGATCCTAGCAAGTCTCTGTAGTCCGTTGACTTACAGATACTTATAGGTAGTTACTACCTATAGTGTAGTCACTCATGGGGGTGACATTACATCAACTTCATCTCTAATAGTAGAAATGCTAACACAACGCGAACTCACCTGGATACCCTGAAATAACATCAAAAGAGCAAACATGAATTAAAGAAAAAGAACTAAAACTTCAAAGGAAACTTGGACGAAAATTACAAAGTATGAGAGGAACAGAACGATTTTATTTGCTCGCTGCTGGAGTGAAAGGAAAACGACAAACTAATAAAGGTCACAACATTCCTAAACGTTGCTGGACCACAAGCTCAAGAAATTTTCATTTATTTCGAGTTTGAAAACCCGGACAATAAAAAAAAATGGCATAGGTAAAAAATAAAATTCTGGAATATTGCCAACAAAGAAAGAATATAACGTACACCAGATAATTATTTTTCAACAGAAACCAGAAACGGTCATAAAAAATCGACTCCTTCCTGACTGATATGAAACTAAACGTGGCTTCCCTCTGTCTCTTCTACAAGTATTTTCACGGCAACTCTTCCGACGAGCTGCTTTTGCTGATTCCCAGACTGCATGAATTTAAGCGAGCTACTAGGCTGGCATCTCGGTCACACCCTTTCACTGTCGAAATGGTTAAATGTAACCACTTCTTCTACTCAAACAGCTTCTTCTCTCGCACTTCCCGTCTATGGAACTCCCTTCGCCTTGCTTGCTTCCCCGATGACTATAATTTTCAAATATTCAATTTTAATTTCAATCGACATCTGACACCCTGAGCTTGCTCCTCGTCCTTCTCTGTATCCTTTCATCAAACACGCCTTTTTACTCTTGTTCTCAATCCTCTGTAAACCCATTGCGTGCTTTTGTGTTATGGGACCTTACCCATAATAACATAATGGACTATTCCACACGTAATAAATACTGCGCTTCAAGAGGAAGCAGCGAGTTCAGTCTGAAGTCTGGAGTGAGTTTCGTCAGAAGTCTGTCAGGCAAAGCGAGCGAGTCAGTCAGTCGAGTCAGAGGCAGTCCGAAACAGAGTCGCGTTCAGACAATTACTACTAAACCTGATTGTTCGTACTAACAATTTCTACTTCTCTATATATATTCCTGTTTGTAATATATCTGTGTTATTCCATATCCGTATTCGATTTCTTTCTTTATTGGTTCTACCTTGGACTATCACCGTGGTACAAGGAACCGGACCATAACATATTGGCACTCCTGCCTTGCTTGGGGTGAATTTCTTTAAAATAAAGTTAGAAATTGTGAATTTGGCAATGATTTGCTAAAAGACAGCATCGTACGTGGAATCCAAAACAAAGATATACAGCAGTTACTACTTCGGGGCTCTGAATTAACGCTAAAGCCAGCAATAAACAAATGCCGTGCAATCGAAATCAGCACAACCCAAGTAAAAGGCATTGTAAGGATACAGAAGGCGCTTACCTCCCTTTAATGGAAATAAGTCACGTAGGTCAGGTTACAACGGCTTAATGATGTCACTCCATACAGTGATGAAAGCGGCAGTGAAATTTAGTTCGTTTTTACAGCAGCCACCACGTGAGGTTGCTTTCTTTTAGCGTGTGCGGAAAAGACTAAATCTTCCTCTTCCTAGAGCTTAAAGGCACATGGCACCGTTCCCCACTTGGGGACATATCTTTTCGAGATATAGAAAGAAACGCTAGCTCACAGTGCACAATTTGGGAAAACCCAAAACACGCTGTTTCTCGTTCGTGGAATATGTCCCCGTCTGGGGTATAGTAGAGAAATCCGGACCGTTTGAATCTGGGGTCCTAAACATGGCTTCTCCAGACACAGGAATATCTTCATATTATATGTATGTATTGTTTCTCCTTACACTCTGCTTTGCTGTGTAGATATATGTGATATATTATTCTCCGCTTTGGGCACATGTATATATATAGATTGTGTATGTCTTAGTGATATAAAGTCTCTCTGAGAACAAAGTAGGTTTGTCATTTTTTTTCCTTTCAGACATTCCGTTCCGTCCGTGAAGTGCGGTGTTATTGTATTACGGATATAATAATGCCCATAATGTGAGAAGTACAAATAGGAGAATAAATCTTTCTACTATTACAACATAAACGGTGAAATGTCAATTTCGGCAGTAACATGAAACAAGGAACCAAAAAAGAAAAAAAAAATGGGAAAATTAAAAAAAACCCATCGTCCCAATATTAGAACACCAGTCGGAAATCTCATATTTCGTGTGGTAAATACGGAAAAAAGGCACCCACCGAAACAATGTCACGCATACTGAAGAACATGTGGAAAATGCCATAGACCCAACCATTTTGCTAGCACTTGCCGTTCTAAACCACAACGTGAGTCGGAAAATAAACGAATTTGATAACTCATCTGCTTACCGATATATTTCTCGACATCACCTTGGAAACAAACGCGGTGACATCCGACTGGACATAAGAGATCAAGGTTAGCGACACTCCAACTACTAATTTCAAATTGGACACTGCAGCAGAAGCCAACCCATAAATATACTGCGCACATTTTACACCAATCTATGACAGACGGGCGGGCCAACATCCGACTGAACAGTTACAGTGAACACATCATCCAACACGAAAGGAAGATAAAGCCGAAATGCTCTATCAACAACAAAGTAAGACACCTGACATTTCAAGTTTTTAACATGAAGGTCTTACCATCCTAGGAAAAGATGTAAGGGTATATTTAGCATTACTAAAACTGCTGTGAACCTATGACAAGACTAACCACAGTTATGTAAAGGCCATGCGAAGCTACCTGGTCAATATACCATCAAACTATAACCAGATGTTACACTCGTAACACACGTCTCACGAATGATTATGCAGTTATGGGCAACGTGAAAGAGCTTAACCGCGTGGACCAGCTTGGTGTCGTGATCACACAGTAGAAACCAACAGCATGGGTCAACTCTATGATCACTGAACAATAAGGTGACAAGCTACGAATTTATATCGATCCTACAGACCTCAACAAAGTCATCGTGCGTGAGAATCACCAAGGGCCGACGCGTCTTAGGAGGACTGATATTACGTAACAGTTCAGGGCTCTTTTCTCTGTAGAAGCTCATCTCTGTTGCTTTAAGTCACTTCTCCATCTCTGACATTATCCAGCACCCACTGCATATAGGAGGATGGATATGACAAAACAGTTTAGGACTCTTTTCTTTGTAGAAGCACATTTCTGTTGCTTCAAGTCTCTTCTTCATCTGTGAGGAGATTGTCCAACAATCACTGTCATATAGGGCGACTGATATTACGTAACAGTTCAGTACTATTTTCTTTGTTTCTAACGTTAGTTTTCTGTTTCTTAATTCTTTGCTTAGCTTTAGGAAGGCATCTTTCACACTTCTCTAATGCGTCTTCGAATTTCCATATCGCACTTTCCGTCCTCTGTTAAAACGTTTCCTAGATATTTACATTGTTATACTTGTTTAATGTCGGTATCCCCAATTTGTAATTTTTACGTTGGGCCGTTCCCCTTTTGTTTGTCTAACTTAGCAGTTGTGTATGGGGGAGGAAGAGTTGTTTGGAACTAGTAAGATACGGAATACAATACAAAAGACTTAGCATTTCGCTTAGGACAATACAAAAGACTTAGGACTTGAAGTTAGTACATATTTTTTTTTATTTTTGCTAAGACCCATCAGATGATCATGGCTCTCCCCACGTTCTTTATTACCTGTAAGTAGCTTTAACTTCCCAGGCCCTCTTTCCTCGTTATTAATCTGTTTGTCGCGATTTTTTATTGTAGAACTAGTTCTATGTGTCATGTCCCGTCAGGATGCGAAGGATCATGGCTCTCCACAACTTTCTGTCCTTTGTAACCTTTAGTAAAATTTGTCTTTTTGCCATATCCTAAACACTGATCTGCCAACCATTTACACAAGCTCGTAAGTCCTGCGCCTCTCTTCCCTGTCACTCTTGCCTTCAATATGTCTTATGAGTGTCAAATTTTCCAAGTCGTCTTTCCCCATTATGTCTCCTAAAGCTTTTCAACTGTCTTTTCCCGATTTTAAATATAAGTGTACTTTTTATTTCCATTTTCTCTAAAACTTCGTCGTTGCGCACCTGTTCTGTCCATGATATTCTATGGTATTCTCAGCATCCTTCTGTAGAACCAAATTTCTGTTGCTTCAAGTCTCTTCTCCATCTGTGATCTAGAATGGTCGATATTACATAACATTTCGTTAATATTTTCTTTGTTTCTAACGAAAATATTCTTTTTCTTAATAGTTGATTCATATGTATTTTAAACTCTGAAAAGATTTCCCGCCTTTCCATACAAATATCAGTTTAGGAGTTTCTTAATTGTTTGGCTAATTAGTCCAACAAAAACAGTTTATCGACTTGTTTATACAATTTGGTTATTCACACTTTTTTTTAGTTCCTTATTCTTATCAGCAAAAGGATGAGCCCAAAATGCAAATTAAAAATTAGTGATACTAAATTCAAACAAGTACGGAAATTTAAATATCTAAAAAGTGTTCTAATAGAAGAGGCAGAATGCTACATTGAGATCCGAATACGTATTGGAATGACCAAAGGTGCATTTCAAAAGCTAAGCAAAGTATTAAGAGACAGAAAATTTCGTTAGAAACAAAGAAAAGAGTACTGAACTGTTACGTGATATCCGTCCTCCTGTGTGACAGTGAATGCTGGACAATCTCTTCAAAGAAGAAGTGACTTGAAGCAACAGAAAGATGCTGAGGATACCATGGACCGAACATGAGAATCAACGAGGTTTTGGAGAAAATGGAAACAAAAAAGAAACTTATAAATAACATCAGGAAGAGACAGCTGAAATTTCTGGGACACGTAATGAGAAAGGACGGCTTGGAAAATCTGATACTCATAAGACAGACTGAGAGAAAGAGTGACTGCGGAAAGCAACGCGTAACATACTTAAAGAGCTTGAGTAAATGCATGGTAGAAATAACAAAAAGACAAAACTTATTAAGAGCTACAAGGAACAGGAAGATGTGGAGGGCCATAACCGCCTACGATCTGAAGAGACACGGCACAAAAAAGAAGATGACGTTTCGTTCTTTTATGGTACCCACAAATTTAACACTGCATTATTTCAACCTAACCAGAGACCAATATTTTTCAAACTTTATTTTTTTTTTATCTCGTAGCACACTTGAACCTAGAGTTAAACTTCCACAGGGCCCTTAAATTATGAAGGTCAAAAATAGAGTATATTTTTTGTAACAAATAATAAGTACAGCTGTACCGTCTTTTTTTTCCATCACAATCGGTGAGACTACTGCGAAACTCCACACACAAAGCACAACCACTCTACTCGTCGGCTTATGCAAATTTCTTTCGCTCGTGCTCGGAAATAAGCCACAAGTTCGTCTCGCGAAATCTCTGAGCTCCGAGATCAAGTTGTTCTTAGATTGCAACTGTTGGATCAGCCATATTTTCTATCACGTATTTTGCATGCGAGATACGTATGAGCACGTTTTGTTCCAGGAGGTAAGCCGTTTTCCATTCCATGACTTTTTTTATTTATTAACACTAAACAATTTATTATAATTTGTAATAAAAAGGAAATAATTAAGATTCCTAAAAAAAAAAAAAAAAAAAAAACATCTTTTAAATCATTTAATCCCAGTCAAGGCGCCTTCTTCTCTCTCACGGCTGGTCATCGCTAGTTGTTTTGCTTCCGGAGATAAAAGAACTTCAACACGGGGAATTTTAAATTTAACTTTTATTAACGTTCCTGTCGACATGTTCTATCTAACCAGTGGAGTCGCTCTTTCACTAGGGAGCCGTTTCAGACACGAAAAAAAAACACATTTACTAAGACGCAGAGGGGAGTTACAGGGAGTGATAGAGAATTAAAAGATTTTAGTGAGGAAAAATGAGGAAATTACAGTAAAGAAACATGATTCAAAAAGACAGATGACGGCGATTGACGTTGCATTTAAATTTTTGAAGATTATTATGCATCAATGAAGCAAGAAATCGGAAGGGAGTTCCGCAAATGAGAAGTGCGAGAAAAGAAAGAGTTTGAATAGAAATGGCGATTGCATCTATCTAATTCAACAGTAAAACGGTGAGACCTAATTGCCAATCTAGTAACACGCTTAAATGCATGTGATCGAGGCAGCAAGGAAAAAAGATCATCAGAAGAGTAACCATGAAAATATTTGTAGAAAAGAAGTCACGTCACGTCGGTGAGAAAGTGACTGAAGTCGAGATGCCTGGTCAGGATCGATTACATTACAGACCCTTCTTTGGATTTTGTCAAGAATTTCGAGGTATACACCAGGAGCACCAGACCAGATATGGCAGTCGTATTTAATGCACGGACAAATGATAGACTTATAAATGTACAAGATAAATTGTGACGAGAAAACTTTTTCTGGTTCGACACAGCGAGCCAACTTTCCTATCAGTAGATGTAGCAATTAGTTCAATAGGTTCACTTCATGTCAATGGAAGTGAGCCGAAGGCGTAGTGTTGCCCTCCTGGTATTTAACATGAGTCATGCTAATAGGAAACAGGAAATGTTCCCTGTAGTGATTAATGAAAGCAATTTCCTTTTGGAGGCGTTAAAATTTACAAGCCATTTCTTGCCCCAGTTAACCACTGATTGAGGTTCCTTTTCGAGAACAGCTGCCAGGTTATACTTTGTCGAGTCTAAGACAGGAGTAATTGTTTGTGTCATCTGCATAAATAACTAGTTGGGAACTGGTGACATCGCGTGGGGGGTGCATTGATAAACAGTCTAAGTCCAAGAATAGAGCTTTGGAGGACTCTTGAAGTGATCTGGAAGCATTCCCGTTTAACTCGACCTTCATTACACGATTAGTTAGGAACGGTTAGTTAATTGGATTAAGCCAAATATCCACCCCGTGGCACCGTAGCCCTTGGGCTTGCAGTGAAGATCAGAATGCCCAAACCTGCCGAACGCTTTTGAGATATCTAGGACCAAAACCAGAAGTTCGTCATTCTAATCTAAAACTTGATAGATAAATTCAGCGATGGCCGTTAACACATCAGCGGTATACTTGGCGAAATGAGACCAATATTGTTTGTCCGAAAGAAGGTTGAGCGAAATAAGATGCTTAACCAATTCGGTGTTGATTAGAGGTAAGGGACTAATATGGCGATAATTTGAAAGGTCGGATGTTTCCCCCGGAGTCCTTAAAAACTGGAACTACAGATGAAGGCTTCCAACAAGCTGGAAAGCAAGACACAACGAGGCATTTGTTGCAAAGTTTAGGACAGGGGCCAACCAAGAGCACATTTCTTTAGGACGATTGCAGGGATCCCGTCATATATAGCAGAAACCAATGACGGGGTTATGCTCATATCACTCAGTAGAACCATATTTACTCCAGATGAGTCGAGAGCGGAGTTGGAAGAGAATTTACGAGCAAAACACTCTGCTTTATCTGGAATAGATGTCATATTGATTGAAGAGAGGAGGAGGGATTGAAGATTTGCTATTGTTCTGTGCATTTATTTATTTTTCTATTTAATATACAGAAAAATAAATGCAAAAAAAATTAGCATTTAATGAGATATCTGGGTTTTGAAATTTTTTTTACCATATCTACACATCTGGTATAGACGATGTTCCAGCCATACAAATACTGGTGTAGGAATCCCAAGACAAGTTATTACAATTGAAGTAATTATCAAGACGAAAATATTTTTTTCTTGGGGTGGTCGACAAAATAAAAACTGTTCTACGATTTCTTCTTTAAAAAACAAATCTAATAAATGCTAAAAATTGGGGTTTACCACTGATATCAGATTCATCCAACTGAATTACAAACAAGTTTATTTCTTTAAGGTGAGATATTGCTTGAAATTCTATATTTTCATAGAAATCCTTAATACGCTGAGAATTTGTATCATATGAGAGCGGAAGTTTTTAAATTTCCTTTTCGTATTCTTCTCCAAATATTGCTTTTACAATTGCTCAGCAAGACGGAAAAATTGTATGTTTTTTTGTTCTTTCTTAGTTACGATTTCTGCAACTGCGTAACTCGCCTTTTATGCTTTATCTGATATCGTTGCATATTTGGTCAATGTTTTTACTTGTTTAGTATTACTAAACAAGCAAAAATATGCGATTAGTTTCAAATATTCCACCGGCTTTTCAGACAAGTGGGAATGTGTGGAATGTAAATGTCTCTAATTTATTAGCAACCATAGGTTAATTTCCTAATGCCTTGCCACAAATTAAGCATGTAGGACGTGGTGGATTTCCTTTACTACATATGAAACCGAATGATGAATAATCTTCATTATATTAACTGTTTTTTTTATTATTTTAATTTGGTTGCTGATGTATTGGATCAAGCAGTGTCCGACACACCGGCGTCATCTTCTAAATTCTTCTTTTTTTTTTAAATGCCACGCTTAGGCGATCATGAATCTTTCGATACATGACTGACGAGGTAGATTTTTCCCTGCAGTAGGTTGCCATTTCTTTCTGCAGTAGATAAGTTACCATCAAAAGCTATAGAACCTAGTCTCTCCTGCTATTTACCCATGACTGGGTGGAGAAGAAGAGGATTCATACCTTTCCCAAGGGTATTAGCACATAAGTGAATGTAATGGATCCATTTGGAATTCGAACCCGGCTCTCCGATTCCTCAATCCGAACCGCTATCCATTACTCTATCTTGTTTCTTAATTTAAAAACTTGACCATTTTAATTGAACGTTATGTAATAGAAATAAAAAAAAATACGTTCCTTACCAGCTACAAGTCCTTACTTCTTCGGGTACAATACAATATGTGTACAATGAGGGACTGCTGAGTCATCCCCAAGATCAATTTTAGATGATTTCGTCATATATTGGTGTTCATCGATAAGTCCTTGTCAAATCGTGCCATTCATGGACGGTCGCGTGACCTTTTATATTATGCGAGATCCTTTTATATTATGTATTTAATAAAATACATAATATAAAAGGATCTCGCATAACAACGTTATGCTCGGAAAATTAATTTAAAGCGTTTTTTTAATTTAGATATGTTCACTTATTGGCACGGTGGAGTAATGGATAGCGGCTTGGATTGAGGAATCGGAGAGCCGAGTTCGAATTCCAGTCGGATCCATTACATTCACTTACGTGCTAACACCCTTGGGAAAGGTGTGAATCCTCTTTCTTCTCCCTCCAGCTATGTTCTATAGCCTTGGATGGCAACTGGTCTATGAGAAGGAAAACTCTGAATTCAAAACCTGCTCTTAGAGGAGGGTGAATGGAGTCTCTCTGAGCCTTGGTTGGCAATCCTTTTAGTGTTGGTGTCACGATAAAAACACCCTTGATAGCCCTAGCGAAGCATCAAGAATTCAGCTATTTGACAAGATTATGAACTACACCAATCAAAGTATTGGTGAGTTCAATCTCGGCTGAGGCCGCAAGATGATGATGATTGTGTTTTGGAATACTTTCGAAAATAATTAAATAACTGATCTTTAAAATTTTTCGCGGCACACCTATTTTCTCAGATGGATAATAGACCTGAAGCAACAGAAATGTGGTCCTACATATGTTGTATAGCCCCCTCGTGTTGTGAGGTCTTGGTCACTGCACCAATTTGATAATAAAGTTGCCCTTTTCTCTCTCACGACTGGTCATCGCTAGTTGTTTTGCTTCCGGAGATAAAAGTTAAAAGAACACAGGGAATTTTAAACTTAACTTTTAGTAACGTTCCTGTCAACATGTTTTGTCTAACCAGTGGAGTCGATCCTTCACTGGGGAGGCGTTTCAGACACGAAAGAAAACACGTCTACTTTGACAGTTCAGAAACAGCTCACTGAAAACCCTTTCGCCATCTATCATTCTCACGCTCGTTCAGCCAATCAAACTGACTTCCTTGTTTTGTCTTCTATCTGACCTCTACGGTCAACCTCAGGAAATCCGAGCAGAGGTACACTTCCTTTAAAAAGTAATGGTTTGCTAAACTATTATTTAACACAGAAGGATTCTGAGAATACCATGGACTGAACATGTGAGCAACGACAAAGTTACAGAACATGGATGCAAAAAAACAATAATTATACTTAACATCAGGAAGAAACAGTTTAAATGTCTACGGCACATAATGAGGAAAGAGGGCTTGGAAAATTTGATACTCACATGACAGATTGACGACAAGAAAGACAGTGGAAAACAACGCATAACCTACTTAGCGGGCTTGAATAAATAGCTGGCAGAACGGGGTTTAGGAGAGATAACAAAAAGATAACATTTATTAAGAGCTACTAAAGACAGGAAATTGTGGAGAGCCTTCAACGCTAACGTCCTGAAGGGACACGTCACACAGAAGAAGACATCACATGTCATCTTTGTTTTAACAATATATACAAGGTCTGATATAAAAGTATCGAGGCTGTTGTTATGGTAATGTAGTTAATGTACTCAGAGTGGATCCCCTTGGCATAGATTTACTTTGGATTCTATTGCGCATAAACACTAAGTTATAACGTTCTCGTTCACTTCGGTTGTGTAAAGCAGTGATTGGAAGGAGTGTGTGTAGAGTGTGGTCGTCTCATCACACCACAAAGGTTTCATCAATGACCATGACCATGCAGCGGTTTTTGGCCATGTACAACATTCTCCAGGTTCGACAACCACCATATTCCCCAGATCTTACCCGTTGTGACTTTACCCTCTTCAAAAATCAAACCCCACTTAAAAGGAACAACATTTTAAGACATCGTGGAAATCCAAGAGAATGCAACAAGGCAGCGTTATCTCAAAAAAAGAAGTTCCAGAAATGCTTCCATCAATGTAAAGGATCCTAGATAAAATGTGTGACTTCAGAAGCAGACTACTTCAAAGGAAATTAAATGCTTAATTTATATTTGTTGTAGTTTTCTTTTTATAGCAACAGTCCCGATACCTTTTGATCAAATCTCGTGTATATATATATATATATATATGTGTGTGTGTGTGTGTGTGTGTGTGTGAAAAGTGTCTGTATATAAATATAAATATATATATATATAATTATTTATATATGATATGCGCGGTACTTATTAGAAAGCGCTCAATATCAGAGATAGAGCTAACATATTTGGTTGGATTGATGTGAGTTTGTGACTCTGTGTTTCACGCTTTTGCGATCGTCAGACAAACTGATTAATTTTTTTTAATTTTTTTTTTTTGGGGGGGGGTATGTAGATTGCGTGTATTGGTGTTATTATGGAAGTGGGGTGGAATCGTCGTTGTGATGTCACTCATGCTAACGCAAACATAGATGCATATCCGTACACCCGATGAGATACGCAGACACGCATACACACTCGCTCGTCCGACGGGGCTCATACAGACATAAAGATATGTGGACAGTATGGGAATTGACATATGTATGTATATGTGTGCTGTTGTCTATATACATACGCGTTTGTATGTTGAAATTCAAAGATCGGAAGTGTAGCGAAAATTTCTCGTGAATGGTATTTACTTGATTCCCACTAAATCAAGATATGACACAAGGTCGATTAACGTGGGAGACCCGAGCGTTTCCACTCAAAAGGTCACTGGTCAAAATTCGGTCAGAGCTTGTCCAAGCTGGTCAGAGCCTAGTCAAAGCTGGTCATAACTTGTCCTAACAGGTCCAGGCCGAAGCCAGTCCAAGCTAGTCAAAGCTTGATCGAATCTCAGTCTTCCACCAAGAAACGATCCATTAATTGTCAAAACCCCCAGCCAAAAGGCCGGGAAGAAAATTTCTCGTGAATGTATACATGTCAGCAATCAGAGCATTTTTCTATTTTTTCGCTGAATAATATTTCTTCAGATGCATGTATATACGTGCGGTGGGGTCTGTGTAAAATTATGATAGGTAAAAATTGCTATTATTTTTAATTTTTTAAAGTTTATTTGTTATTATTTTAAAGCTGGTTATATCTTAGAATGGATTTTTTTTATTTATCCGACAGATTTTGTATCCCTTTAAACGTTATTATTAGTGAATACTCGTATTTGACTGGGCGCTCATCTTATTAAAGAAAAATTTGCACTCTCCAACAGGATTGAAACCTGCTTTTCCCAGGGTAGAGGCGGCTACTGTTAGGTCGGGCACGCTACGTAGCTCGGCTGGTTAGAGCGTGCCGTGTCTAACGGTAGCTACATCTGACCTGGGGAAAACGCAGGTTCAAATCTTACCGGAGATCGTAATTTTTTTTTATAATATTTCTCAAATATTCAGGCCGGTAGACGAAAATAAATAAATATGCTGTTTAATAAATAAATGGAGGGCCTACTCAACTACGAGTATCCACTAAAATAACATTTAAAGTGATATATATATATATAGTGAGAGAGAGAGGAGAGAAAGAGAGAGAGAAAGAGAGAAAATAATAAGATTTAAAAGTGCACCGGGTGTGTGCTATATTTATATGCACTATTTATAATATATGTAGGTTTTCAGAAAAAAATATTAAATTGTTTTACTTCACTGGTTATGCTGTGTAGCTTTTCAAAAGTGTTTTGAAGATTACCACGGCAAACGTTGGCATAAAAAATGTGGCTCGGCTGGTTTTATATCTGTCGCTTATATCGAGATATCTATTTATTTTTTTTTTTTTTTTCTTTTCTGATTTTTTTTTTTGTTTCCATTTTCCTTAAAACTTGATTGCTCACATGCTCCATCCATGGTATTCTCAGCCTTCTTCTGTAGAACCACATCTCTGATTTGTCTCTTTTCATTCTAAGTATAAGTGTCCTTTTGTTTTCCATTTTCCTTAAAACTTCTTCGTGGGTCACATGCTCCGTCCATGGTATTCTCAGCCTTCTTCTGTAGAACCACATCTCTGATGCTTGTCTCTTTCTCATTCTAAGTATAAGTGTCCTTTTTGTTTCCATTTTCCTTATAACTTCTTCGTGGGTCACATGCTCCGTCCATGGTATTATCAGCCTTCTTCTGTAGAACCACATCTCTGATGCTTGTCTCTTTCTAATTCTAAGTATAAGTGTCCTTTTTGTTTCCATTTTCCTTAAAACTTCCTCATTGCTCACATGCTCTGTCCATGGTATTCTCAGCCTTCTTCTATAGAACCACATCTCTGATGCTTGTCTCTTTCTGGTTCTAAGTATAAGTGTCTTTTTTGTTTTCATTTTCCTTAAAACTTCTTCGTGGGTCACATGCTCCGTCCATGGTATTCTCAGCCTTCTTCTGTAGAACCACATCTCTGATGCTTGTCTCTTTCTGATTCTAAGTATAAGTGTCCTTTTTTGTTTCCATTTTCCTTATAACTTCTTTCTGGGTCACATCTCTAATCAGCCTTCTTAGAACCACAGTGTGTCTCTTTCTAAATTTAAGTATAAGTGTTTTTGTTTCCATTTTCCTTAAAACTTCCTCATTGCTCACATGCTCTGTCCATGGTATTCTCAGCCTTCTTCTATAGAACCACATCTCTGATGCTTGTCTCTTTCTGGTTCTAAGTATAAGTGTCTTTTTTGTTTTCATTTTCCTTAAAAACTTCTTCGTGGGTCACATGCTCCGTCCATGGTATTTCAGCCTTCTTTTCATTTTCTGATTAAAACTCGTTTTTGTTTCCATTTTCCTTAAAACTTCCTCATTGCTCACATGCTCTGTCCATGGTATTCTCAGCCTTCTTCTATAGAACCACATCTCTGATGCTTGTCTCTTTCTGGTTCTAAGTATAAGTGTCTTTTTTGTTTTCATTTTCCTTAAAACTTCTTCGTGGGTCACATGCTCCGTCCATGGTATTCTCATTAGAACCACGTCGGTGTCGCTTCGAGTCTCCTCATCATCTGTGAGGAGACTGCCCAGCACCCACTGCTATTTTAGCCGGATAGATATTGCATAGCAGCTCAGCTTTCTTCCTACGGAATCTTTCCTGTTTCATAATATATTGTTTATTTTCTGGGAAGTATATTTCGCTCTCCCAATGCACCTTCGGATTTCTGTGCCACATTTTCGGTCCTAACGGGAAAGAAACATACATCCATTGCTCGAATGACACAATTCTTTATTTAATTTCTCTCCACAACGTCCTGTCATTTGCAGCCCTGCTCAACATTTGTAGCCTTACGATCTCTCCTAGACTCTGATCTGTCATTCATTTTAGCAAATTGATTAAGTTGGTTACTCGCTGTTTACCTCTGTCGAATACGTGTGAAATTCTCTAAGCCCTCTTTCCTGTTTTATGTGACTCAGAAATTTCAAATGCTTCTGATTGTATGTGTACTTTCTATTCCGATTTTCATTGAAACCTCTTTGTTCTTCGACCTGTTTCTTGACGTTCTTATCTAGAACCTCATCTCTCGTCCTCTTCGTTTGGTGGAAAGTTGTCCAACATTCACTGCCATATAGGAGGACCGATATCACGTAACAGTTCAGTACACCTTTCTTTATTTCTAACGAAATTTTCTTGTTTCATTACTTTCTGGAAACTATCTTTTATTGCGTCGCCCGATAGTAATAAAGTTGCATTCTTCTTCCACTCGTCTACTTCCGGTCGAGTGGCAAAAAAGTTTTGGGGTCCGGAGATGAAAGAACTTCAACAAAGGGAATTTTAACCTTATTATTTTATTAAACACGTCGACGTGTACATTTATATGTAACTATTTTGTGGTGTCGCTCTCTCACCCCACTGGGGAACAAGTTCCCAGACACGAAAAAAACACGTCAACATTGTATGACGTTTTAGAATCGACTCCCCGAAAAACATTTCTATATCTATCATTCCTACACTACTTCAGCCAATCAAAATCGACTTCCTTTGTTTTGTCCTGTATCTGAAGTCAAAGCAAGAAATACTCTTCTCTAAAAAATAATAGCCTGTTAAACTATTATTTAACACTTTCGTTATATCAATGCTCCTTCGGATTATAACAAGGTTCATCTTAGTCCAACGTTTTATCACATCAGAATGCCTAATGACGATTTGGATCGAGAAATATTTAAGATTAAACAATGAAAAACACTCGGAAACTAATTAAGTGTTGAGGAGAATAAGGAAAGAAAGAATGGGTTAAAAGTGATAATTAGAAGCCATAACATGTGTTTAGACAAGGTATAAATATATATTTCTTAGCAGGAACCTTTCCAGAAAATCATTACAAAGATGGCGGTGAATAATTCGCTTGAACGATAGCATTGTCTTGTCAGGGTGTTTGCATTTCATTGCGAATTTTATTAACTTTGGAACTGTTTATACCATTAAACATATATTTACAAAAACTGAAATAGTTTTATTCGATATATAGGAAGCACGAGTGTTTGTGTGAATCTGATAATTGCGACCTATATTATGAATATCTGTCCACCCAGCTGTTACGACGAGCTTTGAAAATTGATGTGTTACTATTGGTATATTCTCCATTATTCGTGTGGTCACAGCCGGCTAAAGTTCTATTCTTTTTTCTTAAAGGAGACTGATCTTAGCATCGTAAACACGTGCGGGTGCACACATAGATAGATAGATAGATAGATAGATAGATAGATAGATAGATTGTAAACATAAAAATCAACTTCATGGCAATTATCAGACATGAGTGATAATCAGAGTATCTACAAAGATTCTACCCCGATAGTGAGCACTCTTTCTCCATCAATGACGGGCTCAGTTAAGCGGGATGATTTTTTTTCTCAATCAGTGTCACCCCAAACAAGGCAGTACAGCCACTAACATGCAAGGGGTTACAGAGTGCGGAGGAATTAGGAACAGAAACATTATTAATGAGTAGAAAGAGAAAAGCACAATCATGGGGAGGGTAGATAGCGAATGGCATTGCATTTAAATTCTTGTAGATTAAAGTTGGCTGGAAAGCATGGAGCCAGAAAGGAGATACACAAGTGAGAAGTGTGAGAAAAGAAACTGTTAGCATAGAAGTTACGGCTACATCTAGCCATTTCAACAATAAATTGATGCGATCTCGCCTCCAGTCTAGTATTGTGCTCAAATTCATACAATCTAGGTACCATAGCAAAGAGCTCATCTCAACAATTACCATAGAAATATTAATAATAAAAAAACAAATGGCACGTAGTGGCAAACTTACGGCGGTGGCAAAGTGACTGGAGCCGAGCCACCAGATCAGGACCCATAATATTGCTGATTCTTCTTTGGATTTTATCAAGGTGCTCCAGGTAAATCGCATGGGGAAAAGTTCGTCAGAGCAGTTGCCGTGAAAATATTTTTTTAAATGTAGCCGTCTCTTCTACTCCAATAGCTTCGTACCTCGCACCTCTCGCCTGTGGAACACCCTTTCCTATTACTGTTTCCCTGAGAGCTTTAATACAGATCATATACTCGGGTTGATCAAATATAGTTTTAATTTTTACAAAATTTATTTCTTGAAAGCACCCAAAAACTTTGACAATATTATGTTTTTGACAATATATATATATATATATATATATATATATATATATAAATTATTGATTTAAAATATTTTTTTCGCTACACAGTTCTAACCATGTTTGAAAAATGGTTAGAACTGTGTAGCAAAAAAAAACATATTTTAAATCAATTAATTTATAATATTAATGCTCTGTAAATTTACATTGAGCACTATTTTGTAAAATAAAAATATCTATAAGAACACCGGATTATATATCTTGCTGTTCTTTCTTTTATATATATATATATATATATATATATATATATATATATATATATATATATATATATATATACAGATGCAATTATTTATATATATTATTTATATATTATATATGCGCGGTACTTATTGGAAAGCGCTCAATATCAGTGATAGAGCTAACATAATTAGTTGGATTGATGTGAGTTTGTGATCCTGGGTTTCACGCTATTTGCGATCGTCAGAGTTTGTCTGACGATCGCAAATAGTGTGAAACCAAGGGAAGACACGTCACGTCGGGGAGAAAGTAAGTGAAGTCGAGATACCAGGTCAGGAATGCTTCTTTGGATACTGTCAAGAATCTCGAGCTGAATAACAGGATCACCAGACCAGATACGGCAGCAATATTCAATGCACGGACGGATGGTAAATTTGTAAATGTGCAAGATGGACTCTAACGAGAGATATTTTCTGTAATGAAACAGTGAACCAACTTTCCTTGCGGCAGATGCAGCTATTGATTCGATGTAGTCGCTGCACATCAAGTCAGTGGAAAACATGAGGCCAAGAAGACATATTATGTTGTTCTCCTGGAAATTATTTTCTATGATGGATAGAGGAAGTGTTAAAATTTACAAGCCATTTCCTGCGCCAGTTAACCAGTGATTGGAGATCCTTTTCAAGAGCAACAGCCACGTTTACTTCCACACCGGGGTTGATAAGACAGGCAACCGATATCATCGTCTGCCAAAATAGGCTATTCCCGATATGAGGTAATCTTGGATTTATTTGTTTATTATATATATATATATATATATATATATATATATATATATATATATATATATATATATATATATATATTATATATATATACACACTACATCTTTCTGAGCATAGCTCAATTAGGTCTCATTTAAATATTCATGAGGACCTACAGACCCTATAATATAGTAGCATCCGCTACATGCAAAAAAAGGTTCAAAATAATGGAAGCCTTATTAATAAAAACAAAAAAACAACACTCAATATCATCATCTATGAACATGGACAAAATATCTTGACCGTATTTTGTAAATGAAAACATTATACAAATACATACATACAACAAACTATTTCTTGTTAACAGTTAATATATTTCAACCTTGAAAATGGATAAATGTACAGCCGAAAGCGCTAGGATAAAAAGAATAATTGGACAGTTTTTATATAATTTATCATCCGAAAAAAAAAAAATTATTAGATCACATGAGAAATTGTATAAAAAAAAAACTAAATCAAAACACTTCTTCTGTCGTATTCAATGAAATGTGCATGAAAGTAGGATTGCTGCCTAAAAACACACACACACACACACATATATATATATATATATGTAAGATAACAATATATAAATATGTATATCTCAAAAACAATTTTGGAGGAAAGATTTATGACAAAGCGGGAAAAATAAGGAACTCCATCGGATTAGATTTTTTTTACGTTGGTGCGATGGCACATGCGCACGAACGAGAGACGCTGGGAATTTTAAATTTAGACATTTTTTTTTAATGTCTTTTGGGTATATAATCTAGCCAATTTCATTTAGATTCTTCTTCTTTTTGTTTCCATCATCTTTGTTATTAAATATCCCACATTATGATAATACAAGATTTGCCAAGAATGGTAAAATGTTGTTAAGAACCTGGACGCAAATGCTTCAAAAATATTATCAAAATTTTAAATTCTCGTTCATACGCAAGTGTAGTCGCATTAATGTAAACAATCATATATATATATATATATATATATATATTTAAGTTATGAAGAACTTGGTAATCAGTATGGGTAATCCCAAGGAGGATGAAATCCTGAGAGCTCAATGTAAATCCAGAGCTAATATTTAAAAGAAAAACAGACCACTTTAAGGTACCATTATAATAATTTATTTCACCAGAAAAGGACGCCGGATCATCAGATAGCACTTCAAAAAATGAATTGAAACGAAAAATGAAATTAAAATTTTAAAACGAAAACGAAATGAAATTAAAATTAAAATTTTAAAACGAAAAATGAAATTAAAATTTTTTATATATATATAATATATATATATATATATATATATATATATATATATATATATATGGTAACAATATATACATTTTTATATATCAAGAGCAGTTTTGGAGGAAAGATGTATGAGAAAGTAAAAAAGGTTTCTTTTGAATTTTTTGTATAATGTGTTTTATTCATATAATTCAATGTCATTTAGATTCTTTTTCTCTTTGTTTCCATCATCTTTGTTATTAAATATCCCACATTATGATAATACAAGATCTGCCAAGAATGGTGTAAAATTGAAAGTGCCTGGACACAAATGCTTAAAAAAATATTAGCAAAATTGAAACCTTTCTGATACAATCACAGTTCAGATTGGCTAGCGATGTCAACAAAATGAGTGATGATCGGATGCCGAAAATCCTCATGTATACCCAACTTTTTCATGGTAAGCGTTATGTGGGCCGTCTTTGGTTACGCTTCAAGGATAAACTTAAATAAAATTTAATTGCTGCAAACATCCTTAACGAGGAATTTGAACTTGCATTTGAAAACCGAGCAAACTGAAGAAATACCTGCTACCAAGGTATGACTAACTTTGAGAAAATCGACTCAATCAGCTGAGAGAATTAAGAATTAACACTAAATCTCGAGCTAATACATCAGCCGATATGACAGTCAACTCTTCAGCATAAATAAATTGTTGGAGGTACAAAAACGTAAGCAAAGAGACTGTCTTCTTGGACTTCACATTATTAGACTCTAGTGTCTGTGAATCATACATTTCCCCCTCCCCGCTTTTTTTTTCGCTGCGCAAATTCGCGTTGTTGTGATTTTGGTCCTCCCTCATACCATTAATCATTTCAATTTTTAATGTTTTAATTGTATGTAGGCTGTTTATGGGTTTATGGGAGTAAATGTATCATTGCAATAAATTATTAATCTGTTCCCAATCGACCCTGATGAGCTTGGCAACGAAACCGGTTGGTCTGCCTTATAAGTGTTTTCATTTCTTAATTTTTAATTTCATATTTCACAATGCCAATAAGAAACAAATCATTTTTTTCCTTGCAATATATATATATATATATATATATATATATATATATATATATATATATATATATATATATATATATATATATATTGCAAATCCCGTCCAGGAGTGTTGTCTCATACGAAACATAAAAAGACACTCATACGTCGAAAACGACGGGAGAGTCCATCATATATATATATATATATATATATATATATATATATATATATATATATATATATATATATATTTATATGTCAAGATCATTTTATATGTCAAGATCATTTTTTGGAGAAAAAATATATGAGAAAGTAGAAAAAGGCTTCAATTTTTTTTTAATAACGTGTTTTAGTCATATAATTCAATTTCATTTAGATTCTTTTTCTTTTTTCTTTCCATCAATTTTCTTATTAAATATCCAACATTATGATAATAGACGATCTGCCATCAATGGGGAAATATTGAAAGTACCTGGCCGTAAATTTACTGTGACTGAAATAGCGATTAAAGCACTTTCGTCTTAATGAATTATATTCGCTTTTAATTAGAGTAGCATTTTTATCTCAAAATCTTGTTAAAGAAAAATATGCTCCCTACGGCAGGATTCTAATCTGCATCCTCCTTAGCAGGAGAAACCATCATTAGCTCCGATGTGCTTATACCGTCAAAGCCATGAAGAGCATTGCCGACCCAGCAATGGTGAATAGTGCGTTTAAAATCCTTCCCGTCATAGAGTCTCTAACTTTCATATACTTAGTTTCGTATACAAGCATAAACAAAGTAATTTCTAAAGAAGAAATGCATTTTTTATTTATTACTCCGACAGATTTTTATCACGTAAACTTTATTTTTAGTGGGTACCCATATTTGAGTAGACGAGAGTTTCTTAAGCCCCAATCCTGCCGGGAGGATTGTGGTGCATATTGATCTTTGATAAGATCTTTCGAATATTCAGACTGGTAGACGATAATAAATACATTGTTTTAAATAAAAACGTCAAATCAAATATGGGTATCCACTAAAAATATCATTTAACAGACACACACACACACACACACACACACACACACACACACACATATAAAAATATTAATAAAAGAAAAATATTAATAAAAGAAAAATATTAATAAATAAAAAATATTAAATATTAATAAAATATTAATAAATAAAAATATTGATAAGAACACCGGATTATATACCTTACTATTATTAAATATTAATATTAATATTATATATCTTACTATTATTATTAATAATATTAATATTATTAATATTGATATGATATATCTTAATATTATTAAATATTAATAAAATAAAAATATTAATAAGAACACCGAATTATATCTTACTGTTCCTTCTCTTACGCCCCTTTCTCTTTAAACAATTGCTCTAGCCGTTGCCATAGAAATTTTGATTTTAATAATGAATATGCTAATAAAACACGTACATTTCAGAAATAAGTTATTCAAAAAAAATTTCGCTTGAAGATGGAACAGAGCTTAGTACTTTAATTCAATTTAATTCTAATAACTATATTGAAGTTTTCGGCTCTTGTTTTGAAACGTGAGAACTCTTATGTAGCGTGTTGGAATCATATTTTTAAATTGATAATTATATTTATGCTCTACTTTTGTATCGAGCACTATTTTTTAAAAATAATAACAAAAATACTAAAGAACTTTGGATTATTTACCTAACGAGTTTTTTCCTATTTTCTATATATTTTTCAGACACACACACACACACACACACACACACACACACACACACACACATATATATATATATATATATATATATATATATATATATATGCGATTTTCGCTTCTTTGCAGAACCCCTTAGAACTTTTTTGTGTTTTTCATTCAGACTTGAGATAATGCCCTGTTATAGGTCCATAAGTGATTCTTAAGGCCAGCTTCATTTTTACAATCTCTCTTACACACATTGCAAACATAAAGTTTGTCTGTGTTACCTATGTTTGAAACTTACTTGTCCCTGTGTACAATCATGTGATGTTTAAGTCCCACAACAGACTTATAAAGTTTGTCACAAAAAATCGTACAAGGAACTTTCAGTTCTTTCTGATAGAGTTGCATTCACAGGAGTTTGCATCTGACCTCTCTGGTGTCATCTCACGTGACTTTCTAAACCAAGCACCAAAAGGGTGACTTTTCCACAAATACTGCAAGCATGTTGGTGTCTTAATAGTTCTTTGACAAATTCTTTTTTTTTTTTTCTCCCTTCTTAATGGCGTGCTTTTTGTTGGAAGTCTTAATTCTCTTCTGCCCAAAATTGTTGCAGTGTTCCCAAATCAACCTTCTCCAGTCAGATCTAGCTCCGGCAACAATTCTAAGTTCGATCCGCACTAAGTGTCTCCCAATACACACACACACGCACACACGCACACACACACATATACTTACACACGCACGCTTCCGTGTGTCGTAAGTGCAGTCTTAACAGTTTTTGGCGAGATAGCTCCTTTTGAATTTTCTTCTCACCAAGGCAAGACATCATAGACTGTCTTTCTATTTAACCGTTACAGGAGAAAGATGGATTCATGCCTTTACAAAGTGTATTTGTGCGAAAGTGAACGCAACCGACTCGGGCGGAATTTGAACTCGTCACGCCGAATTCACTGTCAGCGCTGATAACCGTGGCTCGTTTCTACAGATTTAGGCAAATAATACTTATATTGTTTGTCGTTCCTCTACCAAAGAATCAGTGTAGTAACTGTGCGTTTTCGAGAGAAGAATAAATCAAGTTTGCCTAGTAGTTCAAATAGATCTTTGTGCTGAGCGTTATCGAATGCTTGGTGTAGCTGATGAAACATAGGTATACCTCTTTCTGCACATAACGAGAAAAGACGGCTTGGAGAATTGACACTCACATAACATATTGAAAGCAAGAGGTCTAGAGAGAAACATTAAGTAAAATACTTAACGAGCTTGTGTAAATGGATAGCAGAACAACCTCTAGGAGGGAGAGTAAGGAGACACACTCTTAGAGCTACAAACGATAGGAAGTTGTGAAGAACCATGATCACACACATCTTGAACACGGCCCATAAAAAGAAAATCTGTTTCTCGGTGAAAATCGTTAAGCATAAAATAGATAAATTTATGGATAATCATTGAGTTTTATCCATCTGGATATTCGTATAATCTATATAAGTTGTCCTGGGTATGACGATAAACTACATCCGGCAGCAAGGCCGCTGCTCGGGAGATTGGAGGTTTTGAGGAAGGGGAATCATGTCTTAACTGCTGTTGTTCCCAGGTCCACCCTGACCAGGAGTGGTAGCACCTATTAGGGTCCTAGATATGGGCAAAGAGTGAACTCCCAAACAAAAATCAACATTAAAGTTTTATAATAAAAGAGCAACAATACAATTTTATAGCAAAATGACAATAAATGCAACACTAAAAATATAGAAAATATATTTTTATAGTAAAATTACTTTAATATATTTTCTGTTTCTACGTTATTTTTCTAGATACAAATATTTAAGTAAATGTTCTGTTTATAATAAACAGTATTAGTTACATTTAGCGGCCTGAATGTCAAGAAATTTCATAGAAAATATTTGTCCTCCGTAGGATACAGGTTCGATTCCTGTCGAAGGACACATATTTTCGATGAAATTTCTCGGATATTCAAGCCGATATATGATGTTAATACTGTTTATTATAAGCAAAGCATTTGCTTAAATATTTGTATCTAGAAAAATAACGTAGAATCAGAAAATATATTAAAATAATTGTCGGGCTTAGTCCATTTCATAATACAATAAAATTATCAATACATTTTATGATCTACAAAGTATATATTTAAAAAACATATCTTTACACTGAAAGTATAAAATTACCTATAAAATATTTAGATTTCGGTATTAAATAACCCATTGAGGTTGATATACCGCTAAACAAAATCAACCAACCAACTGTCCACATATAATGACGTGGCTTCCATCTGTTTTTTCTATAAATATTTTCATGGCAATTTTGCTGATGAGCTTTTTTCTTGGTGTCTCGGCTGCATGGATTTAAGCGTGCTACTAGATTGGTAATTAGGTCTCACCGTTTTAATTTTGAACTAACTAGAGCAACCGCAAGTTCTATTCTAATAGTTTCTTCTTTTCTCGCCTGTGGAGCTCCCTTCCGATTTCTTGCTTTAATTTTCTAAAATTAAAATGCAAATCCAATTGCCATCTGTCTTTTTGAATCTGTTCTTTTATTGGCCCTTCTCCTCACGCTTGTCATTCTCGTTCATTCTCAATAGCCCGTTACATCATAGTGGCATTATCGCCTTGCTTGGGGGGAAATGATTTAAAAGGGTGAAATGATTTTAAGAGTACTATGCTAGTAAATAAATACTAAACAAATATTCTCTTCAGATAAAATAAAATTTCCAGAATTAATCTTACACATTTATCAGTCGTTCACTTTTTACAGAACATCATACACATTGCATTAGTTGCTCACAGTAATGAGTCTGACTATAATTTCGATTTAAAAAATGTTACTTTAATTAAAGAAGTGAGTAATTTACTAAGATGAAAGTCTACATAAAATGTGTTAACCGCTAGATCATCAACAGCAAATTTGCATTCAGGTTCTTACAACATTTCACCTTTTTTGAGCAGATCCTCTATATACCATGTGGTATACTCAATAGGCAAATCGATAAAAACATAAAACAAAAAAAATAAAGGAAATCGACTAATGGGGGTACTATGCAAAAAGAGAATATTTCCAATCAACATTTCTTCATTATATGCATTACTATATCCGTGATATAATAGAAGGATTTCTATGGTGACAAAGAAAAGAAACAGAAGGATCTTTATGGTGACAAAGAAAAGAAACAGAAGGATCTTTATGGTGACAAAGAAAAGAAACAGAAGGATGTCCATGGTGACAAAGAAAAGAAACAGAAGGATCTCCATGGTGACAAAGAAAGGAAACAGAAGGATCTTTATGGTGACAAAGAAAAGAAACAGAAGGATATTCATGGTGACAAAGAAAAGAAACAGAAGGATCTCCATGGTGACAAAGAAAAGAAACAGGAGGATCCCTATGGTGACAAAGAAAAGAAACAGAAGGATCTCCATGGTGACAAAGAAAAGAAACAGGAGGATCTCCATGGTGACAAAGAAAAGAAACAGAAGGATGTCCATGGTGACAAAGAAAAGAAACTGAAGGATTCTATGGGGACAAAGAAAAGAGACAGAAGGATCTCAATGATTACAAAGAAAAGAAACAGAAGGATGTCCTTGGTGACAAAGAAAAGAAACTGAAGGATTCTATGGGGACAAAGAAAAGAAACAGAAGGATCTCCATGATTACAAAGAAAAGAAACAGAAGGATCTCTATGGTAACAAAGAAAAGAAACAGGAGGATCCCTATGGTGACAAAGAAAAGAAACATAAGGATCTCCATGGTGACAAAGAAAAGAAACAAGAGGATCTCCATGGTGACAAAGAAAAAAACAGAAATGTCCATGGTGACAAAAAAAGGATCTCCATGGTGACAAAGAAAAGAAACAGGAGGATCTCCATGGTGACAAAGAAAAGAAACAGAAGGATCTCCATGGTGACAAAGAAAAGAAACAGGAGGATCTTTATGGTGACAAAGAAAAGAAACAGAAGGATGTCCATGGTGACAAAGAAAAGAAACAGAAGGATCTCCATGGTGACAAAGAAAAGAAACAGAAGGATGTCCATGGTGACAAAGAAAAGAAACAGAAGGATCTCCATGGTGACAAAGAAAAGAAACAGAAGGATGTCCATGGTGACAAAGAAAAGAAACAGAAGGATCTCCATGGTGACAAAGAAAAGAAACAGAAGGATCTTTATGGTGACAAAGAAAAGAAACAGGAGAATTTCTATGATAACAACGAAAAGAGTACTGAGCTGCTACGTGACATCTGTCCTCCTGCACGGCAGCGAATGTTGGACGGTATACTCAAGGATGAAGAAGAGGCGCCAGAGATATGGTTCTACAGAAGGATGCTGAGGATATCATGGACCGTGCATTTGGACAACGATGAAGTCTTGGAGAGGATGCAAACAAGTAGGAAGCTTATGCATAACATAAAGAAGAGGCAGATGAAATTACTGGGACACGTGATGAGAAAGGAGGGCCTGAAGAATTTGGGACGAATAGAGGAGAAAAGGACAGGGGAAAGCAGCACATGACATACGTGGCGGGCATGAGCAGGTGGATGGCGGATCGTGGTTTACGGGAGTTGGCAGAAACCCAAAACCTGTTGACAGTCACAAAGGATAAGGAGGAGTGGAGAGCCATGATCGCCTACCTCCTGAAAGGACACGGCACATAAAAAGAAATCCATCATATAGCATAATAAAACTGGCGAAACATAATAACTGAAAGAAAGACATGACAAGTACATCCATTGTAGTCAGACATTTTTATACCGTTATATGCATACCTGTCACTAGCTTGTCTCACACAGAGAAATTATAACATAAATATATATAAAGAAGTGTGAAAGTAGCGCAAAGCGTGAATATTTACTTGTAAAATTTCCCGAAGGGGAAACGGACACGCCCATAGTGTCTTATGTCCCTGGTGTGAACATGTGGTTTCCTCTACTATCTTAACTACTATGGGTAAGATTGCCTTGCTTCTCCATTGTCAGCATAGCAACTAGGTAAGCAAACATATCTTGCCTCTAGGCATGCTAAATAGCAACTAGTGTTCATCAATTATGAATTGATGTTTACTTAATGATAGACACGTGATCCTCAGCCAAACGGAGATAATCACCTGTTCACATTCTTACAACACAAATACATATTTTAAAATATATATATATATATATATATATATATATATATATATATATATATATATATATATATATATATATACCTTGCGCGAACCCTAATATGACTAACAACAAACTAAAATTTTTCATACCATATCTTTTGCATAGCCGATACATGGTTAGACATATATTTTTAATGTCCATAAAGCAATATAAAGTCTTTTATTTTCACTATTCATATTCGGACTATTGCATTTCTGTTGCTGCTACCACAATGTTTTGGCCGTTGTGGCCTCCGGCCTTCCTCGAGTGTATATCGCTCTGGGTAACCTACAGGGAATTATTAAAATCTCGAGTAGAATGTTCTCGTTCCACTGCTCATGTCTATGGATATCGATATAAATATATATCTATATTGCATATGATCCATTATTGTACAGAATTAGGTTACAATAAAAGTTGTATTTTATATGAATACTGCCTTATAAAATTGCGATGTAATAGAGTGGGGAGTATTACAGATACGTCAGGAAGCCAACGAGACTCTCGCTCCGGCCCTGCTTACCATAGCTTCATGTCTCGCACCTCTCGCCTGTGGAACTCCCTTTCCTTTTCCTGTTTCCCTGTGAGCTATAATCTCCAGCTATTCAAGTGTAATGTCAATCGACATCTCCAGTTGCCTTGATCTATCCACTACCCTCATCCTTTCTTCTATCACTTCTATCTGATCTTGCTCTAAATTTTCTGTAACCCCTTGCGTTCTAGTGGCTTCCCGCCTTGCTTGGGGTGAAATGCTTAAAAAAAAACTCTTGAATTCTTGATTTTAGAGCGTATAATTCCTACATCAACGCACTATATTTTACATTTATTTTAACAATTTCTTCTTATTGGTAGTTCATAGATATTCATTTTATTCACACCTATTTTTAATTTTAATGACTGGTAAATTTCCCCAAAAATATTAAATTAACTATAGCGTTTCTAAGTAGCAAAATTGCCATGGTAACTATTTTTCGTTAATTATCTTCAGTTTGTTTGGGTTTTTTTTTCTGATACTGTTCTTATTGAACGAAACATTGTAAACAGAACAGACATTTAAACAATCCAAGTATTTTTTACGTACTTCATATACTTCTTTTCGTATATGTCATATCGTTCATTGCACCATTAGTTAATTTATATAGCTGTACATTGCTCTTATTTAAAATAAGTGACGTTAATATATATTTACTGAGCTCATATAGTAATGCGTAATATTAGACAAATAAATGCTGACATATGATTTCTTCAACAACAGCAACTAAAACTTCAGATCAGGCCGTAAATAGATGCATAATAAGCTTATAGTCATTTACTCTCACGTCAAAAGGACAGCAGATGTCTTCCTGTCGATTGGCTGACATTAACTACAACTCTCTTCTTTTCTCTCTCGCTTTCTCTCCCTCTCTCTTCCTCTCTCTCTATCTATCTATCTATTTATCTATCTATCGCTTGCTCTCTCTCTCTCTCTCTATTGATCTATCTGGCAGCATCTCACTTTCAGCAAGTTAATATTGATAGATTAGATATAACGACAGCTTAAACTGATCCACCTCGTTCAACTTACTACAGCTACATCGGAACTATTTTCTACTGTGGATTTGTACGAGTTTCATTTTAGATTTCACCAAAACGGCTCTCCGGGGAAGACATACGCCCCTTCACTCCACTGTAATCGTGGATGATGAGGGAAAGCCGCCACCTAGGAGCCCACCATTTTTGTATGCCTTCATCTGGGCGGTTTATATAGTTCTATCCTTACTTATTGTCGCAATCATTTATATGTCCACATGGAGTTAAAGTCTCGTGTGATGACGATTGGCATTTGGATATTGATGAAGGTTAGTCATTTGTTTTCTATCTTTTTCTTTCCTTTTACTAAATTTGTAAGGCTAGACTTTTATTTTATTTCATTTTAATTTCAGATATGTTTCTATGTGGTTTTGAAAAGTTTCAACGAAAAGAAAGCTGTGTAAATTTTTAACAAGGGCTGTGTAATGCATTGAAAATCTTGTAGCTTGTTCCGAAACTTCAGAATAATTATTTTTTATTGACTGTATACGCTAATACTGTCCGTCAAACAGCGTCAGCCTTTACATGTGTGTATGTAATGTATATGTGTGTATTTGCGTTGAACGTGAGCGACTCATGTGTTTCTTTCATTTAATGTACACGCACATACACACAAAATTTGACTAAGTTTGAAATACGATATTGAAATACAGTAGAACTACCCAAATCCGAGCATAGCATAATTTAGCTATCCTCGAATTAGACTACCACGAATTCGGACTCATCTTCAAATCACAACTTTTGTATTGACATAAATATGAAGCCTTTTTCTTCTTCAAATCAGAACAGTACCTTTAATATCAAACATCTCGGATTTTCGGTTTAGAGGAGTTATATTGTATATCCTTATTTTTGACTCCCTTTACAAATTCTAATTGTTTTTGAATCAGATATTTCATAAATTTTTAAACATTTCATAAAGTGTTTTAGTGTTTCACAAATTACAATATTTGTTTAGCACAAATTTTTTTCATTACTATTGGTTGTCACTTATTTTTTTGTACATTTATTTATTCAATCTACACTTTAAAAACGAATCAACGTTACAAACTACCATTGTATCCTAAAGTCTGAAACTTAATAAAAAATTTATGCTTGCCACAGCAGCCGTTTCTTTCTCGTATCCGAACAGTACCCTCAATAACAAACATCCGAGATGTTCGGTTTAGATGAGTTGTACTGTAATACGTCCCCTCCCACTCAGTCTGGACAACATTTACCCTGAGCTGAGCAAAGTTGGGGACAAAAAAATCTTGCTTTTTTTTTAAACCTTAAAAAAACTCAGATAATCATTTTATTGAATTTTTTGGAAATTATTTGATAATAAGTAGAATTATTAAAGATTTATTTTATTTTGTAAAAATATTTTTTAGATATGTCATTGAATTAAAATATACATAGAGCGTACACGCAAAATATACAGCGTACACGAAAACGTATATACGGACATTTCGAATGAAATTGAAATAAACATCTGTAACAAGAAATGTGTGTAAGCCAAAAAATGCGTCCTTTTGGCAACATTTTTATGATGCTTTCCGTATTTAAACTGAATATATTTTCGAATAAATGCATGTTAAATTGACAATCTAGATTTTGGCATCAGCGAAGCGACAGATACGGAACTTAGGCCTTGTCAAAACTGTCACATCCTTAAATATTTATGCTAAATTCTTCCTATTTGTTTCATAAAAAAACATTAAGTTTTATTTAATTCTGTAACAATAACTGATTTTAAACAGCCATTCTGAATAACAAACGTAATACGAGACCTGTCCGAAAAAATATATAGCCATTTTAAATATCTCAAAAACCAGCTTTGGATGTCATCCGGGAAACAATCGAATGGAACGTTACTACGCATGTGTGAACAGACGCTGCCTTATGGGTTTACTCAATCAGCACTTATACACCACTGAGTGAGTGTGTGTATTGCGCGGCCGCCGGTTTCACAACGACCAAACTAATAAATAAGTCTTGTAAAAGTTCCCATCCCACCCCAAAACATCGTATCACCTAGTTATGCCACCCAGACCCCACCTACCAAATCTGTAGTTCCGATTTCGCTCTCTGCAAGTTCCAGTTTTCCCAAAGGTAAAATCGTCGTTGCACTATAAGAGATTTTTGACCGTGTGATGAGATGTTAGAATCATGGGATGAAAAAGCAGCTGATGGTAATCCCAGACGAAAATTTTGCAGATTGTTTTGGAAATGAGAACAAGATAAATATGTGAGGTATTGACTTGAAAATATGAAAACATGACTGTCTATATCTCTGAGATAAAGGGTTCAGTATTCCAATCACCTGAAGAAGGCCGGAGCGTACAACGGCCGAAACGGTGTGAAAAAAAATGAATCAGACGTTATGCATGGCATCCCTATGAAAGTCTAGACTTGGCAAGGCTACTTAAGAACAACTCATGTTTTCATTACTTACATTATTTACATTATTCCGACTGTTATCCTCATCTTCATTGCCATATTCACAACGTTTCGGCCTTCTTCAGGATCTGTCTATATCTCTGAGATGAGGTATTATGATAACTTGCATCATTTACATTATTCGGACATTTATCCTCATCTTCATTGCCATATTCACAACGTTTCGATCGTTGAACGCTCCGGCCTTCTTCAGGATCTGTCTATATCTCTGAGATGAGGTATTATGATTACTTACATTATTTACATTATTCCGACTGTTATCCTCATCTTCATTGACATATTCACAACGTTTCGGACGTTGTACGCTCCGGCCTTCTTCAGGATCTGTCTATATCTCTGAGATGAGGAATTATGATTACTTGCATTATTTACATTATTCTGACTGTTATCCTCATCTTCATTACCATATTCACAGCGTTTCGGCCTTCTTCAGGATCTGTCTATATCTTTGAGATGAGGTGTTATTACTTGCATTATTTACATTATTCCGACTGTTATCTTCATCCTCATTGCCATACCTCAAAGAAACATGGCCCAGTGAATAAAGGCGTTGGTTAGATCCAGTGACTAGACTCAAAGTGTTGTGAGTTCAATACCAGGCCACAGCAGTGGTTAAACAAAAACTTGGAGAGTTGAATTAAAGGGAAATAACTACGACACCCGGAAGAGGCACGGCGCGTGAAACTAGAACAATTTATCCCGGTGGACGAAATAAAGGGTTCGGTCCGAAATTCCAATCACCTGAAGAATGCCGTAGCGTACAACGGACGAAACGTTGTGAATATGGCAATGAAGTCGAGGATAGCAGTCGGAATAATGTAAATAATATAAGTAATGAAAACATGAGTTGTTCTTAAATAGCCTTACCAAATCTAGACTCCTATAGGGATGCCATGCATAACGTACGAATCATTTTTTAACAGCGTTTCGGCCGTTGTACTCTCCGGCCTTCTTCAGGTGGTTGGAATGTCGAACTGAACCCTTTATTTCGCTTTCGTGCTATGTCTAATGGATGTCAGTTATCAGATATCTCCTGTTAATTAACCTCTCCAAGTTCTATAAGTTCTCCATTGCCTTAAGGATACATGACACAGTGGATAAAGGCGTTGGTTAGATCCAAGAGTTGTGGTTTCAATACCTGGTTAAGGCAGTGGAGAACTTGGAAAGGTAAATTAACAGGAGATATTGATAACTGACATCCATTAGATATGGCGCGTGGAACTAGAACAGTCTACCCCAGCGAGCAAAATAAAGGTTTCAGTTCGACATTCTAACCACCTGAAGAAGGCCGGAGCGTACAACGGCCGAAACGTTGTGATAAATATGGCAACAAAGATGAGGACAATAGTCCGAATAATGTAAATAATGAACGTCCGACTTATTCTGAAATGTCTGACTACCATCCGCATTACTTCAGACGTTATTATAATGAACACTTCGTATTTGAAATAGACGTCCTATTTTTATTTATTAAACAGTGGGTATTACGTCTATCGGTCTGCGTATTTGAGAAATCTTTGCCACGAAAATGCGTTCGGACAGGCGTC
>CAHIKZ030001213.1:1355000-1372500 GCA_903632075.3 Acanthosepion pharaonis
TTATTATTTTAATATTTATGTGCATACAGACACACGCACGCACACACACACACACACACACAATATATATATATATATAGAGAGAGAGAGAGAGGGGGAGAGAGATTTAGGGAAGCATTCTTCTTTCTTAAACCAACACATCGTCAGAAGAATAAGTTGGTAAATATTAATTGACCAAGAAAACACAAAAATTCACAATGCAAGAAAATATAACGAGGAGATAAAAGTAGCCTCGATTAAAATACAAATTTATTAATAAAACGGTGGGGATCTAAATGGTTCCAAGTGAGTACGAAATGGAAAAATTCACTCACATACCTATATTTACTCTCACACACACACACACACACACACACACACACACACACACATATATATATATATATATATATATATTGATGCGTGTTTCATTAAATAATAATGACAAGTTTTGTCTATTTATTTTATGTAAATTCTTTTCATATCGTCTGATAAGCTTAATAACATTATCATTAAAAGACGAAAGAAAATCAGCATATTGATACATGTTTTTAATCCTATCTAAGCTTTCGGCTTACATAAGCCATTATCAAAGATGACAATTACATTACAATATATTAAACAATACACGGGCAAAACAATAATGATATTCTGTTTTTGTTTACATGGAAGATTTCCAAGCAACGACAAACTCGTGCATAGAAACGCTGGATGCGAAAATCGCACCGCAGCTCATAACGTCACACATGACCACACGAAAGTGAAAACGAGAAGTATTAAGTATGGGAAGCCGTTACTATAAACCAATGGCTCCTGTTATCAAGTATAGGCATTTAATTTGATAATGACATGAAATTTCTTAGTATCCTTATTAAAGGAAGAAAGAAAATTACCATGATGATGCTTATTCATTTTAGTCCGAGTATTTTCGACATTAGCACAATATCATCGTCATTAGGTCTTGTTTTTTTTTTTCTAAGACGAAAAATTGTTGTGTTCATCATTTTTCTCGGACAAAACTGTTGTGTTCATCTAAAAATTAAAATTTTACGTGTGAAGTGAAAAACGCTAATGTTATCTACTGTACAATTTTTAAATTTTATCATGTAGACACGCGTGCAACTGTTAGAGGAGGTAACTAAGTTAATGAAATGTCTAAATCTTTTTTTAAAGACACACTATTTAAAACGATTAATTAAAACCTATATATTTTAAACTACTATAAACACTTTAAAACATTTGTGCAGTATTCATAATCAATTTTATTAAGGGTTCGTTTCAATTTTTAATATAGATAGCTTCATGAATTTTTAGTTTATGTTAATTATTTCCATGAAAAAGTATAGATGTTTTTTCAAGAAAAATTTTCCTACATTGCGAATGTGCACAGGCATATATATATATATATATATATATATATATATATATATATATATATATATATTATTAAAGACATTTTATTTATGTTTAACGTTGTTATTTTATAGATACAAGTATTTAAGCAAATGCTCTGTTTATGATAAACAGTATTAAATAACATTTACCGGCCTGAATGTCCGAGAAATTTTCATAGAAAATATTCGTTCATAGACAGGATTCGAACTTGCATCCTATACGGAACCGTCATATACGCTGACGTGCCTATATAACAGTAAATTATAACAGTAAATTCGACCTTGTCTACCATAAGGTTCATGGTATTGAGTGGTCAAGGCACGTCAGCGTATATGACGGTTCCGTATAGGATGCAGGTTCGAATCCTGTCTATGAACGAATATTTTCTATGAAAATTTCTCGGACATTCAGGCCGGTAAATGTTATTTAATACTGTTTATCATAAACAGAGCATTTGCTTAAATACTTGTATCTATAAAATAACAACGTTAAATAAAAATGTCTTTAATAAATAAATTGTCGGACCTCGTCCATTTCTTAACATATATATATATATAATCATAAAATCCCAAGCATGGTAATAAAGCCACTAAGACGCAAGGTTGTTATTGAGAGTGAAATGAAATGAGAAAACCTTAATGAGGAGAAAGAAAAGATAAAAGAACAGTTATTAAGAAGATAGAAGATGGCGATTGACGTTACATTTACATTTTTAGTAAATCACAATTAACAGGAATGCAACAAGCCGGAAGATGATCTCGCAACAGAGAAGTGCGAGGAAGAAACTATTAGAATAGAACTTACGGTTAGGTATATGTATTTCAGTATTAAAATAATGGAACCTAGTTGCCAATCTAGTACTGCGCTTAAATTCATGAATCGCAGTATCAATGGGGAAAGCCCATCAGGACATCTGGCATGAAAATATTTAAAGAAAAGCTACATTCCGGCAGTAGGAAATGAGTGAAACCGAATGCCAAGTCAGGATTAATAATATATATATATATATATATATATATATATATATATATATATATATATATATATATATATATATATATTAGTGGTAAATATACACATACATATGCAAAATATATACATAGGTGCATACACATACATGTATATTTTTTGAATAAAAAAATCCAAGAGGATAGAATCCAGGTAGAACTCAATGTCCAGGACAGAGAATAAAAAGGCAAAGAGGGGTAACAGACGAAAGAAGGTGGAGGATTAAATCTTAACAGAGAGAAGTTTTAGAGAGGTGAGTTGGAGAGGTTTAAGTGAGAGAGTGGATATGTATGGATGTATGTATATATGTATATATGTGTGTGTGTGTGTGTGTTTATGTATTATATGTATTATATGTACTTGTATATGTATGTGTGTGTTTGTATATGTATGTATATATATGTATGTGAGAATATGTATATGTGTGTGTATATATATATATATATATATATATATGTGTGTGTGTGTGTGTGTATATGTGGATATATGTGTATGTGTGTACATGGGTATATATATGTGTGTATGTGGGTACACGACTATATGTATGTATGTACTTGTATATCTTATTGTGTATGTGTGTATACGCATGTGTTTTTGAACATAAAAATATAGGTCCTTGCTAGATAAGATAATATTTATTTTTTATATGTTTATATTTGATTTGTAACCTGTAGTCGATATTAATTTTGTTAAATTTTCTTAATTACACAGCGGCCCTTTCAGTAAATGCCCTTCAGTTTTAGTTTCCCCTCGCCCCATCTCTCTCCACCGCCCCTTTTTCTTTTCTTTTCCTCCCCCTCCCTCTTCTTCTGATCTTTAAGATTTGATCATCTATTGTGTGTGTATGTCACCACAAAATGTATCCTTTACGGTTACATCTTTAATGCATTAGACATCCGGCAACATTCATATTTCTCTCACTTAAACCGTCTTCAACTCACCTCTCTAAAACTTCTCTCTGTTAAGTTTTAATCTCCCACCTTCTCTCGTCTGTTACCTCTCATTTTAGCTCTAACATTCGTCCCACACACTCTCTAAATTCTATTTTTATTTCCGGAGTTGGATCGTATTTACGATTCCAATGGAATAAATTATGACCATGGAATATTAGTGTTTAAGCCTTTTTAGTATATATATATATATATATATATATATATATATATAGAAAGAAAGAAAGAAAAAGAGAGAGAGTCCGTGCTCCAAAAATGGTAAGGAAAAATTGTCTTTCGTACTTTTTAGAATTTTAATTATAGGGCATCCTAAAGAAGTTTGTGTATCGCCCCTAACACTGTCCGATCTCATGTCTAATTTCATTCTGACACCACCTGCGACAACATCAATTAAAATCACATTTTATTTGATTGATTATTTTTTGACGAAAAGGTGATAGATTGCAGACTGTATCAAGGTGATGAGAATTTGCTTAAATAAACTGTACCTAAAACACTAACGTATAAACAGAAAATCTATATATTTCCTGTTTATACGTTATTTTTATAGATACAATTTATTTAATATTTATAATTTATTTAATATTAATTTATTTGATATATATATATATATATATATATATATATATATATATATATATATAACGTCATCCACAGACAGACTGTTTCGCTGTTTACAGCTCATCAGTGTGGCTAGACATCCGGTTGCCTCTAGCTAGGATCGGCGCACGGTAGGGATGAAGGTGGATTTTTAGCATATTTATTTTTAGAAACATGCCCAGTGACTGACAGTGACTCAATTCGCTTTCGTGAAGAGTCTCGCTATATAGCTATAATAGTCACTGTTTACCAACCCACACCTCCTCCCCAGAGTGCTCAACTGAAACCAATTTCAGGAGCAGATATAACGTCATCCACAGACAGACTGTTTCGCTGTTTACAGCTCATCAGTGTGGCTAGACATCCGGTTGCCTCTAGCTAGGATCGGCGCACGTTAGGGATGAAGGTGGATTTTAGCATATTTATTTTTAGAAACATGCCCAGTGACTGACAGTGACTCAATTCGCTTTCGTGAAGAGTCTCGCTATATAGCTATAATAGTCACTGTTTACCAACCCACACCTCCTCCCCAGAGTGCTCAACTGAAACCAATTTCAGGAGCAGATATATAAGTGAACATAGAAGTCAACACTTAGAGGCAACAGTCTGTTTCATGCTATATGCAATCGTCAGGCCACACACACATATATATATATATATATATATATATATATATATAAAAAGTTGGACAGAAAGAAAACATATATATATATATATATATATATATATATATATATATATATATATATATATGAATATCTCATTGAATACAACAGACAAGATTAGATTTAGTTTGCTTTGATTTATTTTTTTTTATACAATTTCTCATGTGATAAAATCAAAAGCACCTTTGTCTGTTGTATTCAATGAAATGTACTTGAAAGACGGATTGCTGCCTAAATACAAAAATATATATATATATATATATATATATATATATATATATATATATATATATAAGAGGACACAGTGCGGTGACAGTCTGTTTCATGCTTGAACGGAATTTTCAGTATACCTTGAAACTATATTTCATCATGTATGTGAGTCTGTACAAGTAATCTAGTTTGGAATTCCGTTCGAGTTTGTTCACTCTTTTCTATTACATATATATAGCAAAATATCTAATCGCTGGCAAAATATCTAATCGCGATGTTTAATGTAAAAGAAAGCAAGTGTACCTCTAGTACACTTGGATAAACCATTTCCCCATAACTAGCAACCTTTGACAGGCAATAATAACAATACAAATCTTATATACCTATTCTCAACCTTGACACGAGGCAATCATATAAGATTCATATTCACCCGTTTATGTTCATCTTTATGAAAATGTCTCACGTTTTAGTAAAAAGATTTTTTTCAGTTAAATATCCAAGCATTTTAATTTTAACGCCTCGAAAACGGAGCTGTTCCTTTTTTGCCTTCCATCGGTATGGCTGATGCTAACCTCCAAGAGAGAGACTCATTTCGCCTTCTCGTTTTTTCCGCTGACATGGAAATTCTAGTTTTTATTTCCGGAGTTGTTTTTTCTGTTTTCTTTTTGAATTTGTAGGTCTGGTGAATTGGATCGTATTTACGATTCCAATGGAATAAATTATGACCATGGAATATTAGTGTTTTAAGCCTTTTTATTATTATTATTATTATTATTATTATTATATATATATATATATATATATATATATATATATATATATATATATATATATATATATACGATAGGATGAACAAATAGAAAACGTTTATAAATCTAACATGTTTAATTTTTATTAAGGCTTGATCTGAGAATGATATATAGAAAAAAATTTTCTCATGTTTTTAGTTTTGTATTTGATTTTCATTGGTCAGGCAAATTTCACGCGCATTTGACTTGTCAGGCAAAGTTCGTGTGTATAATTTGTGTGTGTAGGTGTATCATAATTCAAATTTCTCTATACCAAATTCGGACGAGAATGTGTGTGGGGTGTCTAGTAGGCATTATTTATGCTTGAAAATTGTCTCTATGTTGATTTGGGGACGTTTTTACGTCAACATAGGTTGTGGCAAATAAGCATAGATTCTTTGAGAAAGGAGTTAATATATAATATTGGTGATATAATATAGTGTTTTGGCGTGTGTTTATATTTGCCAAACATTTTATCAGGACGCTCTCGAAGTATTTTCAACGTAAAAATTATGTACTCAGTCTTGATCCTATGTATTACAAGCGAGTTTAATTGGTTGTCCCAACGTAGGTCCCCCTTGTGTTCACATATGCAGGCTTTTAGATTTCGAGACGTTTATCCACTGTAAGTGTATTTACATAGCAAGCACTTTATCTGATAAATCCCAGCATCAGAAGTTTCTCTTTATCCTATCATTCTGTCCGATCTTTATTTGGTCTGTATTTGATCCAAATTCATATATATACAATTTATGTGTGTGTGTGTGTGTGTGCGTGCGTGCGTGTGTGTGTGTGTGTGTGTGTGTGTGTGTGTGTGTGTGTGTGTGTGTGTGTGTGTGTGTGTGTGTAAAATTTCTGATAGAGTATATCTGTAAAAGGACAATTTGAATAAAAACAAAAGGAATGTTATCTTAGACGACGCCATTCTTCCTCTGAATAAAATTAGTATTTAAATTACTTTAGTTTGGATTAATTAATGTGTAATATATTTTAAGTAATGAAGTTAGGAATTTAATTTAAATTTTCTTTTAAGGTTTTATCGTTTTTATACTCATGCCTGTTGGCTTAGGAAAGTAGTAATTCTTTTAGGAATGGACATATTTGAAAAGTTCCAATGCGCAGATTTTTATTTTGATAATATTCAGTAGCGGTACACTCGAGGATTTTCCAATTAAGTAAGTTACTTTATATTTTAATAAGTGAGGCATTCTTTAGATCAAAGTTGTGGCTAAATTTATTTCTATGTATTCAAGAACATCATTTACTCAATTTTATTTATTAGACATTGAATTGTGTCACTTGTCGTCCTGCATAACTTGCCTGATTTTCAGTTGACCTAATGAATATTTATGAGCGTTCTTAAATTTAGATTCTAAACCAATAACATTTTTTTATATATATATATATATATATATATATATATATATATATATATATATATATATATATGCTTTTACCTGTTATTATTGTTATTATTATTACTATTATTATTATTTTCCTTTTATGGAAACTCTTTATATATTTCTTTTCTTTTTTTATGGTGTTTCTCCTTATGTCTTTTTTAAAAAAAATTGAATAATGAAAAAAAGTAAGTGATGTTTCATAAGTATCTTTTTTAAATAGAATCGTTTATCGCCATCTTTGTTCCTCACCTGTCGAGATGCGTTCGCATCGAAAGAAAAATGCATCTCTGTTATGAGTAGTTGTTTGTCCGTATGTAACATCTTTATAATATATATGTGTGTGTGTGTGTGTGTGTGTGTGTGTGTGTGTGTGTGTGTGTGTGTGTGTGTGTGTGTAAGGTTAGATTGGGCTTTCTTACCTTAGCTGGTAACCAGCCTAGGAGAAATAAAATTGAATAATGAAAAAAAGTAAGTGATGTTTCATAAGTAGCATTTTTGAATAGAATCGTTTATCGCCATCTTTGTTCCTCACCTGTCGAGATGCGTTCGCATTGGAACAAAAAGGCATCTTTGTCGTGAGTACTTGTTTGTCCGTATGTAACATCTTTATAATATATATATATATACTCCCTCTGTGAGAGGTAAATAAATCATAAATTTGGTTATTTCCATACCTTTTTGATTTAACTGTCTTGATTTAGACTCTCATTTTGAAATATTCTCTGCCTGATCGTTGAAATCTACTGGTATTAAATCTGAGTCACACTAATTCAAGTTCAATAAATATCAGCCCCCCCCACACACACACACATACACACACACTTAAAACAATGGTTAGCAACTTCAACTCACTGACGTTCATTTCTTGCATATCCAATCTTTTTCGATTAGGCTACTAGCATAAATAAATAATAATAGTCGGTTACTCGATTCCTTATTGCTGACGCATGCTGAGGCACATTAGTGTTTTTTCAACACCCTCAGAGCCCAGTTTTGGTTTATTCTCCAACTATGCTAAGCCGAACTTAGTTAAAGTTACTGGGAGATATCGCATCATCTGGTGTGATCAAGAGTTTGAATAAATACCTCTGTCACGATGACTTGTGACTTATGTGCAATCACAACCGTCAACGGCCTCTGAGCAGTTCAGTCTCCTCAATGTCAGTCATAAAGTTTGGGTCAACCGGTTATATGGTTTTCAGACACTTTGGGATCAAGAAATTACCTTTTTGACAAATAGGCCATGGTGGAATTCGAACACGGTTCTCGTGGTCAGAAAGTGAAATTTCTAAATACTCGGCAAGGCATAAGCTATGCTAAGCTTAGTAAATCTGTCGACTAATTTGTGACAAATTTCTCACCAAAAATATTAATTAATGGCTGGCCGCTTGAATCCGAGGATGCCCGTCTACCAGAGCGGCTAGTTGCAGACGCCTGCTCAGGTACATTTGTGTTTGTTCAACACCCACAGAGCCCACCTGTGGTTTATACTGCCTTTATGCTGAATAGATCTTAGTTACACTTTCTGGGAGAGAGCGTATTATCTAGCGTGATCAACTATCTTGAACAAGGTCAGCACTCTCGAACCCTTGGCCACGATGACTTCGTGCTAGAACAGCCATCGACGGCTCCTCAAGTGTTCCGTCTACCCAATTTCATTCACAAGGCTTAGGTCAACCTGTGGCATGATTTCCAGACACTTCCAAAAGTACTGCACTCTGGGATCGCTATCTCCAGACCGATAACATCAAGAAGTCACCTGCTTGACAAATCGATCATGGTGAGACTCGTAATGTACTACTACTACTACTACTAATAATAATAATAATAACTAATCGAAAACATAATAAAATGATTTCCTAGAGATAAAAATGCGCTAAAACTCCCATTATTAGAATTTATATTCTTTGATTCTAGTCCTGAGTATGACGATAAACTACATCCGGCAGCAAGGTCTCTGATTGGGACCACCTCTTAATTGCTCGAACCCAAGTCTAATGATCAGAAAGCGGCCCATAACCAACATAACACGTTATCATGAAGCTAAAATACTTTCTGTTCAAATATTTCATAGAAGCCCTATTTTAAGAAATAGGCACATACAAAACTTCCTATTTTTGTCTCTACATGAACGCTGAATTATTACGTTAGCCAAATATTCTTACGTCCTGGGTATGACAATAAACGACATCCGGCAGCAAGGCCTCCCTCTGATCGGGAAATTGGAGGTTTTCTAAACTGTTTTGTTCTAGAACTCTTATTCAAAACAGTTGGATAAATAATTCAGTCGAGTAAAACACTGAATTTGTAAACTCCTATTCCTTTAATTTCTCAAACCAAAGGAACAATACCTCATGATCACTTGTTTTCATCACTATCCTTTGACCTGCGGTTAGTTGAAACTCCGTTGACAATCTCTTTCCACACTGTTCAGTCTTGCCTTGCTGTCCCCAGATCCCCAAATGTTCAACCGTGAGTTCTGAGCTATGGTGTTTGGGGAAAATCAGTTTTTATGAGAAGACGCTTCCAGAAGGATGCCATAGGAGTAAAGATGAGATGATTTACCTGTTTTACTGATGTTCCCCACTTACTAATAGGCAAATTTAACGCAGCTACCACTAATTGTAAGAATATAGAATGCATGGTGGTGAGAAAAAGGGGCAACCCAAGATGTAAGTTGAATATTGAGGACATCAAAATGAAATGGAAATTCAACTATTTGGACAGTATAATAACAAATGACAGTGAGTATGACACAAAATTTTGAAGGTACTTAGAAATAGCAAAAAGACACATTCCAGAAATTGAGTAAGGTACTAAGAGATTGAAATATAACATTATAGATGAAGAGAAAAATTTCCACCTCTTAATTGCTGTTGTTCCCAGGTCCACCCCGACCCGGCGTGGTAGCACCTGTTATGGTCCCAGCTATGGGCAAGTAGTTAACCCCCAAACTGGGGTCAAAACCCTATGAAAGTATAAAAATACATCTTTTTAGTAAAAATATCAGCAATACATTTTCATAGTAAAAATTCCAGCAATGCATTTTTGTAAAAAAAAATAAAAAAGGAAAATTACCAGCAATACATTTCTGTAAGGAAAAAATATATTACAAGCAATACATTTTTCTAAAAAAAATTACTAATGCTCCCAAGAAAATTAAATTTCAGCATTAAATGACCCATAAGGTGTTGATATGCCGTTAAACAAACAAAACAAACATAACATCTACATTAGTTCTACAAACTATATATCTATAAAACATATGTTTACTTTGAAAGTATAAAATCGGATAAAAAATATTTAGATTTCGCCATTAAATAACCCATAGAGGTGTTGATATGCCTTTAAACAAAAACAACTAATTAAATAATTAGATTTAAAATATGTGTTGGTATTTGGATTTAACTAACAGACTCATATTATTTGCCATGGCTAATTTGGATATGCTTGTACTGCACAGTATTTATCAATCCACCCACGAGGATAGAATGTGGCACAAGGCCGGTTTAATGTGGGTATCCCCGAGCCCGTAGGCTCGGCCAAAAATATAGCCTTTTTGAACCCGCCTAGACGGATTCAGGCCCTGTCTACCTCCCCGAACAAAACCTTGCCCTTCGGCAAAGCTTCGTCCGGGTTCCTCTCTGCTAATGCAGAGAGTTCGACAGACGCCGACTCGGAAGCTCACAAAGGCAGCGTACTACACTTTGATCATAGCCCCCGGGCCGAGCAGTCTTGTATTGCACAGTGGTTGCGATACCTCCGTAGTCAGGTGAATATTCCGGTTTGGAACGAATTGTGGTTTTATGACAATCAATGTGAGAGTTTCAAAGTAATCACCCAGAACGAGGAAAAAAGAAATAAAATGTATAAATAAATAAATAAAATGAAAACTTTCGGGAGTAAGTGCCACTCGGTTGGTAGATAGGAAAGGACGGTCATGAGGCTATATAATTAGGACGCTTTTTAGAATGAGCAATCGGGGAAAGTCACGGGTGAACGAAGAAGAGATGTCACATTTAGAGTAAAAGAGATATAGAATCAGACGGAGACGAAGTTCTCAATGGCCAAAAGGAAGATCTGGTCTGTTAGTCTGTCGGTAAAGAATACAGAAGTACGAGCGAAGATGCTCCAAGTGTCACTTATCTACACTAATCCATAAATAAAGAACTCTGTTTAATGATACCAAGATAATTCATGTCTTTCTCAATAGAGACTGTCGTATTCTAAACTTTTCTCCCCGTGCGATATCTCGCCTTCAGTTTCTTTGTTAAACGTACACTGGTCCTTTACTAGGTTTATTCACAGCATCACAACGAAAATCAAATCATTGCGTGTGACAAAAACTAACTAGTCGGTGAAAGAAAAAAAAACACTCCAAGGGGCCCGGGCTTATATTCACATTATAGAAACGGATTAAATATCATATTAGAGACGTAATCAAATTTTTTCAACTTGCGACATTAACTGTTTATATATATATATATATATATATATATATATATATATATATATATATACTCCTCGTGAAAAGTATTGAATCATATCAAGACTGAAAATCGATATTTATCAGCTCATATGGACAGTTATTGTTTTATTTTTTGAAAGCCTGCTGTGTACAAACCACCTGTGGTTCATGGCTTCATGACTTTATAAAAAAAACAGGACACATTAAATCTGACGAAAAAAAAGAACGAAATTATACAATTTTTAATTGGCTTTACTGTAACCTGCAAATATATATTCGAATTCAATTACCACTACTTTTAAAATTGACTCATCAAAAAAAAATGTTTTGATGGGTTATCTGCTTTCACGGTTGAAACTTTGGCATTGAGACGATGTTTTCAAACAGTATATTCTAACCTTGAAACTTAATGTAAGCTAAATTACTTCGCTTTTATTTCAAACGAGAAACGAATTTATGCTTACTATATCAAGACGAAAAGCGATATTCATGCTCAGAATGTTATCAGAAAGAGCAATACAAATGCAGAAGAACGTGTACTTGTGTTTCATAGACTACGCAAAGGTGTTCGACAAAGTACGACACAAAGATCTGTTTTAACTGCTCAGCAACCTTGATATATTTAGGAAAGATATTAAAATAATCAAGAACCTAAGCTGGCAGCAAACGGCCTGCTTACGGATAGAAGATGAGTTCAGTAGATATACAAAACAGAAAGGGGAGTAAGGCAAGGATGTGTCTTCTCACCGGACTTATTCAACCTATACAGCGAGGCAATTCTGAGAGAACTGGAAATCCTACCAGGATTCATCACTGGCGGCCACAATCTTAACAACATAAGATATGCAGATGACACAGTGTTGATAGCAGACACGGAAAGGAAACTACAAAACCTCCGACAGAAAGTAGCGAAAGAGAGCGAGAAGAAGGGACTAAGCATAAACTACAAGACAGAATGCATGGTCATCTGTTAAAAGATGAGCTGGAAATGCGATTTAGATGTCGGGGACACTAAAATCAAGCAGGTGCAGAAATTTAAATATCTGGGAAGTGTTCTGATAGAGGACGGTAAGTGCGACGCTGAGATCCGAAGACGTATTCGGATGGTCAAAGACTCATTCCAAAAGCTAGGCAGAGTATTACGAGACAGGAGGATTTCTTTGGAAACAAAGAAAAGAATATTGAACTACTACGTGTCCTCCTTTACGATAGCGAATGTTGAAGGCGCTCTCCTCAAAGATGAAGAAGAGACTCGAGGCAACGGAGGTATGGCTCTACAGAAGGATGCCATGGACCGAACATGTGAGCAACGATGAGGTTTGGGAGTGGATACAAGCAAAGCGGAAACTTATACTTAACATAAGGAAGAAGCAGCTGGAATTCCTGGGACACGTAATGAGAAAAATAGGCTTGGAGAATCTGATACTCACAGGACGGATAGAGGAAAAGAAAGACAAGGAAAAGAAACACGTGACATACCTAGCGAGATTAAGCGAGTGGATAGCAAAACAGGATCTGGGAGAAGTAGCAAAAGGACAAAACATATTGAGAACTACAAAGGATAGGGAAAAGTGGAGGGCCATAATCGCCTACATCCTGAAGGGAGACGGCACATAAAAAGAAAGAAGATATCAATGACTTGCAGACTTTACTTCTTTTGTGAAATATAAGTGACTTGAAAGTAAAATAAATATTCGATAATATTGACAATGGCATAAGGAAAGCTAGAAAATGCATCGGTCGAAGCAAGAAAGGGGGAGATATAATTCGGTCATAGTCTTAGTCCATACAATAATAGCAAAGTTTCATTACAGAACAAAGACAGTCAAAAAAACGATTAAAATATAGTTACCGAAACAGCAAATGCTAGTCCAAATAATTTATCGATTACTACTACTACTACTACTACAACACCCATCGACGGCTCCTCAAGTGTTCCGTCTACCCAATTTCATTCACAAGGCTTAGGTCAACCTGTGGCATGATTTCCAGACACTTCCAAAAGTACTGCACTCTGGGATAGCTTTCTCCAGACCAATAACATCAAGAAGTCACCTGCTTGACAAATCGATCATGGTGAGACTCGTAATGTACTACTACTACTACTACTACTAATAATAATAATAATAACTAACCGAAAACATAATAAAATGATTTCCTAGAGATAAAAATGCGCTAAAACTCCCATTATTAGAATTCATATTCTTTGATTCTAGTCCTGAGTATGACGATAAACTACATCCGGCAGCAAGGGACCTGCTCTTAATTGCTGCTGTTTCCAGGTCCAGGGGGGGTAGTAGTAGCTGTTAGGGTTCTAAATAGTGAAACCCCAAACAAATACAAAACACTATGAAAGTATAAAATATAGTAAAATTACCAGCGATACAATTTTAAAACAAATTGACCAGCAATACAATTTTATAGAATTACCAACAATACATTTTATCGCAAATTGACCAACAATATATTTTATCAGTAGTTGAAGGCATACAAGTTAAAATATATTTAGTTGAAGCCATAAAATTGTGTTGAATTAAATAAACTCCTAGAGGTTGAGATGCCACAAAACAAAATCAACCAACATGAAAGAACTTTTTCATGTCATTAATTTATATAATATCCTACAATTTCAAACTACAACATAAAACACATATCACTGCCTGTAGTAATTATGTTCCCACCAACATGTATATGCACAAAAGCTGAATGCCATCTATCATAATTGCGAAAGCATGTTATGGTCCAGGTTAGGACCAAGGAAGAACAACACGAACACAAGAGTAGAAATAACGAAGGTATATTACACGAAATAATAATACAAGATGTGGAAGGTATTTGTATGACTGTCAGTCTGGTTTGGAGTGAACTACTATCAGCTCGACTCGATACGGCATCTAGCTACCCCCGACGAGGGTTGCATGTGGCACAAGGCCGAGTTTAACGTGGGTTTCCCGAGCCTGTAGGCTCGGCCAAAAAAAATGCCCGTAGAACCCGTATAAACGGGATCGGGTTGGTCAACCTCCCCGAACGAGACTCTGCCCTTCGTCGGAGCCTCGTCCGGGTTCCTCTCTGCTCAGAGGCAGAGAGTTCGACCGTCAAGTCGAGAAGCTCGGCTTGATTCGGTATCTAGCCACCCACCCCCATGAGGGTTGCATGTGGCACAAGGTCGAGTTTAACGTGGGTTTCCCGAGCCTGTAGGCTCGGCCAAAAAAATGCCCGTATAACCCGTATAAACGGGTTCGGGTTGGTCAACCTCCCCGAACGAGACTCTGCCCTTCGGCGGAGCCTCGTCCGGGTTCCTCTCTGCTCAGAGGCAGAGAGTTCGACCGTCAAGTCGAGAAGCTCGGCTTGAATCGACCCTCTCTCTTGAGAGGCGTAGTATACATAGTGTTAGGACCCATGACAAAGCAGAAACCAAAAAAAATTAAATTTCGGCATTAAATGACCCATAAGTAGTTGACATGCCGTTAAACAAATAAATCAAATCAAATCACTCGCTAATTATATTATCGGCCTTAACTAAGCACACAGCATTTAAAAAAACTTTATTTCAACAAAGAAAGCTAAATATTTCAAATTATCTCTCTTTATCTATTTTGAATGCATGCAACCGTATATCACTTCTGTGAACAACGAACTTTCTTGCCTATGTTTTAAACATTTTTAATATTATTTTGTGTCAGATTATTTAATGAACATTTCCTCTTCATGACAATTCGTTGAAACTACAGAATTTGAAAATTTCTGATTGATTTTTCCTTACACGAACTACTGACACAAGTTCATGAGTGTAAATTCGTGAATAAATTCTTTTGTTAAAATTACCCTCGTCATTATCTGCCTCCATTAATTTTCTTAGTGTGGGTAAAGCAACTGTTCATTTTAACCCCGAAGTCCCACACCACTATAAATGAAGTATGTAGGTCTTACGAGAACCATCCTGTATTGAACCTGGACTGGCGCTACACAATCGCAAACAAGGAATTGCATTAAATAACAGAAGCTGCATCAATTGAGGACTTTCACTAACAGTAGCAATACTTAAAATGTATATCACATGCAACTTGGAGAGAAAATAATAACATAATCGATATACTGACGTTCCACACTACTTCAAACAAAAGGTTAGGAAGGAAACCGCCATCAATACTGGAAAGACCGATGACAACGGACTTGGGGAATCTTTTTTTTTTTAATGATTGTTTAAATAGAAAGAATTTATAAATTTCAACCGAAATTGGAACTGACTGGTCGATCAATGAAAGCCAGATGTTTCCTTATAGGGAATAACATTAATATTAATATTAATATTAATATTAATATTAATACTGACATTGTTGAATTTGATTGAGTCTTTTATATGATTGTTTTTAATACTGGAAGGAGAATTTGTTAATAATTGTGCTGAAGTCGGCCGTACATATCAACCTTGACTCTGAATGTTTTTTTTTTTATGATGCAATGCTTGTTATAATGAAACTCTGCTCTATTGTTTTTTATCTGAGGATTTGAGATGTGCTGTTAATATTCAGTGAATGTTTTCAATTATCATCATCTTCATTATTGATTTTAGCTGAAACTTTGAGATGAGTTCTTAATATTCAGCGAATGTTTTCGACTACTATTATCCTTATTACTGTTTTTGTCTGAAACATTCAGATGAGTTGTTAATATTCAAGGCATGATTGGTATTCCTTCTACTGTTATTGTTGTCTTTGAAAATCTGTGATTAAGTACCTGTGTTGAATGAATATTACAGATTTCCTATCTTAATATTCAATAAATGCTTTCAACTATCGTCATTTTCATTGTTGTTTTTGTCTGAGGCTTTGAGATGACTTAGTTTGTTTTGCTTTGTTTTGTTTTACGGCATATCAACTTCAGTGGGTTATTTAATGCCAACAACATTTTTATTGCTGGTAATAATTTTTTTTCTAAACTGTATTGCTGGTAATAATGTTATTTTACTTGGTATGATTTTTTTCCAAAATATATTTCTGATATTTTTACTATAAAAATCTATTTTTACACACTTCCATAGTGTTTTGACCTCAGTTTGGGGGTTAACTATTTGCCCATAGCTGGAACCATAACAGTTGTTATCAATCCGTCTCAGAGTGAACCTGAGAACAATAGCAATTAGAAAGTGGTTCCACGCTCCTCAAAACCTCCTGACCAGAGGCCTTGCCTTGTAGTTTATCATCATACCCAGGACCAAGATTAGTTGATCAGATTCAATAAATGTTTTCGACTATCCTCATCTCCACTGTTGTTTTTGTCTAAGACTTTGAGATAAATTGCAGTTAATAACTTGTGCTGGTGTCAGCCGTAATACAATGCATATTAACCTTGACTCTCAAACTATTTTTAGTTCAAGGTTCATTTTATGTTGCAATGTGTGTTATAATTATTTTTCTTCTCTGTTGCTGTTTTTACCTGAGGATTTGAGATGAGTTGTTAATATTCAGTGAATGTTTTTGATTATCATCATCTTTATTGCTGTTTTTGTTTGTAACGTTCAGATGTGTTGTTAATATTCAATTAATTATTTGTACTTTTTTCGACGAATATTATGGATTTCCTCATTTTTCGTGTTGTAGTTGTTTAGGACTTTGTTTCAATATCCAGTGAATGTTTTGGACAATTACTATGAGTTTTTTTTTTTTTTTTTTTTGTTTTTTTTTTAATACCGGAAGAAGATTTTCGAAATATAAAGACTTTCGTTTCTCACTGGCTGCCTCGTTACTATATATATATATATATATATATATATATATATATATATATATATATATGAATTTATTTGTTTAAACGTTATTTTGAATGGATGCTCATATCTATTTTTATTTATTTATTTACATCTACCAGCCTGATTATTCGAGAAATCTTGTTCAAGCCGGTTGATGTAAATAAATAAATATACTGTTTAATAAATGAATAAATAAATAAATAAAAACAGACCATCTACTTAAATATAAAATAACGTTTAAACAAATAAATTAAAAATATGTCGGATTTAATCCATTTTTTTATA